>JAJPUD010004768.1:102549-119412 GCA_023553655.1 Myrmecobius fasciatus | reverse complement strand
AGCCACTACAAAAAGGGCTGAATAAATTATGGTATATGAATGTTATGGAATATTATTGCTCTGTAAGAAACGACCAGCAGGACAATTTCAGAGAGGCCTGGAGAGACTTGCATGAACTGATGCTCAGTGAAATGAGCAGAACAGGAGGTCATCATACACGGCAACAACAATACTATATGATGATCAATTCTGATGGACATGGCTCTCTTCAAAAATGAAATGTTTCAAACCAGTTCCAATTGGTCAGTGAAGGAAGCCATATACACCCAGAGAGAGGGATGTGAAATGTCGACCACAACATAACATTCTCATGCTCTCGATTGATGTTTGCTTGCATTGTGTTTCCTTTCTCTGATTTTTCTTTCTTGTAGATACGATTTTTCTTGCACAAAAATGATGTGTGGAAATATGTATACATATATTCAATTTGTCAAGTATTTTAACATAATTAACATGTAGTGGATATCCTGCCATCTGGGGAGGGGGTGGGGACTGGGGGGAAAAATTTGTAACAGAAAGCTATGTAAGGGTTAATGTTGAAGAATTACCCATACATATGTTTTGCAAATAAAATAAAATAAAAAAGATGGAGGGATCACAAAAACCCAGGAAAGATCCAATCATGATCCAGGAAGACTGTCAAATGTTGCAGGAGGCTCAAGATAGATGAACTCAGAGAAGAACTCACTGAATTTAGCAATTAAGAAACACTTGGAGGGAGCAGTTTCAGCTGAGTGGTGAACTAAAATACAGATTATAAACCAAGAGTGACAGGAGAGACATAGAGACAAGGAAGTAGAAGGCTTTTGTTTGGTCATTAGGGAAGAGAAATATAGCACAATAGCCTGAGAGGATTGGCAGGGCCAAGTGAGGGGGTTTATTTGTTTTTAAAGAATGGGGAACACTCGGTGTATTTGAAGGGAACAAGAAAGAACCAGGTGACAGCAAAATACTGAAGATTAGCGAGTGAGAGGGGATGACTGAGGAAGTGAGCTGTTAGGGGAGATGAAGGGGATATAATCAGGAACACAAGTGGAGAGGAGGACTTCATCAAAGACAGGACAAAAGGAGCTACCATGGAGAGAAAACACAACAAACTATCATGAATGATACTTTGAATGAATGAAACCCATTCATGATCTGGGTTCAAATGCCACCTGATACTATATGTGTGATCTTCCTTCCTTCCTTCCTTCCTTCCTTCCTTCCTTCCTTCCTTCCTTCCTTCCTTCCTTCCTTCCTTCTTTCTTTCTTTCTTTCTTTCTTCTTTCTTTCTTTCTTTCTTTCTTTCTTTCTTTCTTTCTTTCTTTCTTTCTTTCTTTCTTTCTTTCTTTTCTTTTTTTCCCTAGAAGCCATCTAGTTCAACCTGCTCATTTTAACTTCAGAAAACTGAGGCAAAATATCTTAAGAAAACTCACACATGAGGGCAACCAGATGGCTCCGTGGATAGAGCACCAGCCCTAAAGTCAGGAGGACCTGAGTTCAAATGTGATCTCAGACACTTAACACTCTTCCTAGCTGTGTAACCCTGGGCAAGTCATTTAACCCCATTGCCTCAGGAAAGAAAAAAAAATAGAACATTTTTCCTCTGTATGAATGAGGACAAAGGGACTGACATGGGCAGCTTTGAAGCAGGAAAAGACTGTTGGAAGGTGCATTAGTGAGTCAATAAAGGGGGCAAAGGTTTGCAGCAGGGGAAGCGGGTCAGTCAATCAATCCTTCAATAAGCTTTTCCTGAGTACTTATTAGGTGCCAGGCTGCCCAAAAGAGATCAAAGAATGCAGGTTTGACAAAGGGCTAAGGTGCAGATAGTGTGTGAGTGCAAATAAGGTGGGTGGGTAGGGGTAACCCAGGGCTTGAGTTGGGCAATACAGGACTGTTGATAGGACTTTACATCAAGGGATTCCAGAACAGAGGTCAGAGGATAATTGGACTGGTTGGGACACACAAGTAACACACATACACATGTGCACACAATGTAGGAATCTACATTTATATGTATATGACATTCATATATGTTATATGTACACACAAATGTGTGTAAATAAATTATGTACACATAAATATGTGTCTATATAGGCTGTATATGTGTATTTGTGTATGTGTTCTTGACTCCAGGTCTGGCAGTCTAGCCACAGTAGAATAATTAATAATAATAATAACAATCTAGATGATTGCATTTTAAAGTTTGCAAAGCAATTTACTTATATTATACAGGGTATCCCAAAAATTCAAGTTTATTTAAAGCTTAAAGGGCAGTTTAAATAAAATTTAAATTTATTCAAAATTTAAAACTACTAAAACTTTTGGGACACCCTCTTTTTATTCCTGGAATATAAGTTACTATAAACTCTTGGAGATCAGGAATTATTTTTCCCA
This sequence comes from Myrmecobius fasciatus, assembly GCA_023553655.1. NCBI lineage: Eukaryota > Metazoa > Chordata > Mammalia > Dasyuromorphia > Myrmecobiidae > Myrmecobius > Myrmecobius fasciatus. The sequence goes on along the minus strand of JAJPUD010004768.1, from coordinate 117,033 downwards.
TCATAACTGACATTTGTGGAACATTTTAACTGTTTTCAAAGTGCTAAATATATATTATCTCATCCAATTCTTACAGTCACTATTATAATTAGTGCCTTCCAACAGTGACTAAGAATGTGACTGTACGTGAGGCTCAACCATGTGGGAGATGAGCTTGCTGAAAAGTGTCCTTCACTATAAGACGGTGTTAGACTCCAGATCCCAGTCCAAGAGCAAGCCCTGGGATTCCGGGAGATTGCCCTGTGAGGGAGCAGAAGGCCTGGTCTAGCCCAGCAGCCAGGGGCTGGCCTGCAGATAGGTCAGCCTCGAAGGGGATCTGTCCACTGCTCTGCTAGACTGCTTCCTCAAAGGAAATGGCATTTCCATTGGACTTCCAATCCTGCCTTTCTCTGTGAGGGTGGGCAAGGGGCCTTTACCTCCTTCCATATCTAAAACCTTATGGTTAAGTACACAAAAACTATCAAGAATCTGGATCAGAATTGGTTCTCTAGCTTCAAATCTAGCTCCTTCTGCAAATGTCAACTTAAAGAATATAAAAATTCCCTACCAAAACTCTCCTTGAAATCTCATTTTTCTTTTCATTTCTTTTTTTTTTTTGAAATCTCATTTTTCTAAACAAAATCCCTTCTTGCTTCATTGAAAGAAGTATTCCCTGTGGCTGCTAGGTGGCTCAGTGGATAGAGCACCAGCCCTGAAGTCAGGAGTTCAAATCCAGCCTCAGACACTTAACACTTCCTGGCTGTGTGACCGTGGGCAAGTCACTTAACCCTAATTGCCTCAGCAAAAAAGGAAGAAAGGCTCCTTTTACTGTTTTCCCTTTGGCAAGGATGTGAAAGGAGAGAGTTTTGGAGATTCAAGGCTTCAGGAAGTTTAGAATGAGGCCAGATAAAGCCCATGGGACGTCCCCATCATGAAACTGCTCCCACCCATTGAAGGCTCAGACTTCAAGTAACGGGGGAGAGGAATAAGGATGCTTTGGGGCAAACTGTAAACCATGATACAATTAAGCTGTTAAATCAGTAGATCAGGAAACATTTATTAAAGGTCAGGCTCTGTGCTGAGTAAACCCTGAGGAGGTCTCAAGGGGATATAAGGAAAGGTAGAAAAATAATCCTTGCTCTCAAGGAGCTCACAGATAACAAGAGTGACATCATACACATTGTTGCTCAGTCATGTCTGACTCTTTGGGACTCCTTTTAGGATTTCTTGGCAAAGATATTGGAAGGGTTTGTCATTTTCTTCTCCAGCCCATTTTACAGATGAGGAAACTGAGGCAGGCAGGGTTAAGTGAGTTGTTCAGGGTCACACAGCTAGAAAGAATCTGAGGCCAAATTTGAATTTAGGAAGATTCCATCTACCTAACTGCCCATATCTCAGTACAAACAATTACTGGTTAAAATGTAGACAATTAACAAGGACTTAGTGTCTCAGCTGAAAGTTAACCTCCATTTTTTACTTGCCTATTTTATTTTAAAATTATTTTTATTATTCCAAAGTTACACCTCCCCTTGTTTAATACTTCCTACCTCAAAAATTTGAATTTATATCTCATTTTCTCTCCTTTGTGTGGTTAGCGTATGAATTGAGAAGAATAGTTTTTCTCACTAAGGTAACTCTTACTTCCTCGTTTCGGTTTTTGATGGATAAAATTTCTCATTCCAATGCTGTCATTTCACACACTAGGGTTCTCCCCAAATAAGAATTAGGCAAGGCAAGAAGCATTCTAAATACTAAAAAACAGACCCAGAAACCAAGCTGGAAAGCAATAAATGACAATGATCCATGATGTTTCCAAAAGGCTCAATGAAAAAATGCTATCCACCTCCAGAGATATTTTATTTTTAGTATCTTTATTTTTTGTAATATATATGTAAGATCATGTAAAACCTATTTTATATATTGCTTGCCATCTTAGTGGATGGGAGAGGAGTAGAAGAGAGGGAAAGAATTTGGAATTCAAAATTTAAAAAGAAAAGAACATTTAAAATAAATAAAATAATAAACTTTTAAAACAATAATAATAAAAAGAAAGCAACAAATTGGCTCAATCCAAGTGTGAAAATTTAAGTACCTGAGTGAAACCTCAAACCACACAGATCTCACAACCTCTTGCAATTTTAAAAATAATTTGTACAGATGAAATTTGGAATATATCTTAAGACACATCAAGACCCTTCATAAATTTTTGTGAAAAAAAATTAAATCAGGCAGTTATACTTAAATATGAATATACATGGAAATGAATAGTGATACTAAGAAATAAAATGTTGTTATTATCAATTAAGCAATTCAAGACTTTAGACTTGAACAGAAAGCCAGTCCCCCTTTTCATTTAAAAACAGAATATAAGGTATTGCCCATCCGACAAAGTCTTTTTTTAATATTATCTTCAGAAACAATTAATCAACAATTGTTTGCCAAATACCTTCTATATACCAAGCACTTACAAAGTCAAGTGCTTGAGAAAAATAATGCTAAAGAAAAAAAATTGCTTTTTGTATTGAGAGATAGTAAAAAAAAAATGCACTTATTTATTGATTATCTTACCAAATAAATACTCACAGTCCAAAGCCAGTTGCAGAGTTGGAGAGTGAGCTCTTCTCTACTGAGTGTTCACAGCAGAAGTGAAACCTATGTAAAGCGGGGGAAAGTACAAATATTTCTTCTACAGCAATTAATTTGAATGAAGGATAAGCTCAGAGGCACCCTGCCCAAGAGTTGTAGAGTATGTTTTTAGAACCTAGCTAAAAAACATTCTTCTAGAAAGAGAAGTGTATTTATTTATACATTTTGAACCTACCTAGGATTTTACTAGAAGTGGTCAGAGAAAAGAGAAGTATATTTGCATCCTAATTTGTATCTCACAACTGATGGGTTTTACCTAAATATTTCTACTTCCCCAGCATCTGCATGGCAAATAGGTTACCTTAGGGCTATAGAAAAACAGAGAATCATAGCAGTGTGTTTTGCCACATATCAATCCACTGTCACTTAATTTTTTTATTATTATAATTTTTTTTTAGTGTATAAAAATGCCATCAGATTCTACATGAGATGAAAATATCCTGGAGCAAAGGGAAAAATTAGTCACATGGCAGACTGGAGGATCATCTCCTTGTCTATATGATTTAAAAACCTCCCTGGGTCTCAATTTCTTTCCCTGTAAAATAAAGGATTTGGACTCTATGTCTGAAAGTTCTTCAAGTTCTAAGTTTATGAATTGTACATATTAAACCTTCATCAGATTGCTTGCTGTCTTGGGGAGGGGGAAGAAAAGGAAAGAAGGGAGAAAAATCTGGAACACAAAGTCTTTTTGGATTTTTTAAATTAAAGCCTTTTATTTTCAAAATACATAAATGGATAATTTTTCAACAATGACCCTTGCAAAACCTTGTATTCCAAATTTTTCTCCTCCTTCCCTCCACTCCCTCCCCTAAATGGCAAGTAATCCAATATATATCAATTTAAAAAATATATGTTAAATCCAATTTTTGTATACATAGAACACAAAGTCTTACAGAAATTAATGTGGAAAACTATTTATACATGTATTTAGAAAAGTAAGATACTACTGAAATTTTTTTAAAAAGAAAGCCATGCATATATTGAATTTAACATATTTCTACTATGTTTAACATATATTGAACTACTTACCATCTAGGGGAGGGTGTGGGGGGAGGGTGGGAAAATTGGAACACAAGGTTTTGCAAGGGCTAATGTTGAAGAATTGACAACAAATATGTTTTGAAAAATAAAAAAGCTTTAATAAAAAAAACCAATTAAAAAAAAGAAAGCCATAATAAAAAAATAAAAATAATAATAAAAAAAAGTTCTAGGTCCATGATCCTCTGATTCCTCATGTGATATGTCTGGAAGTTTGTTTTGGGTTTTTTTCAAAAGTTGTCTGACAATTCTGCTTTCAGGTTCTGGAGACAGAGCCCAAACCAGAAGCAAACTCTCTGCACTGGAGCTGTAGAAGGACACACAATTGTGGAGTGAATTGTACCCTCTGTCAGAGCTTCCCCACATCTCTGATATCCTTCAGGTAACCAAATGTCCATCAGCCCTCAAGAGATCCCCCTACTTCCTTCATCCTTCCCAGAAGGATTTTTGGTTGCTGTGGGAGAGCCTCTGGTGGGGAGTTGGAGTGAGAACATTACTCAAGATTTCTCTTTATGTCAAAAGTTTCATTTGGCCAAAGTGGGCTGGCCAAATAGCATGGGTAACTAATTGGCAATTAGGGTCCAGGGGAAAAACAGTTTTTCTGCTATAATCCTGGCTCTAAGTCATGTTAGAAATGTTTAAGACTGCTAAAAAAAAAATCTCTTTCTCTGTTAAAAGCAGAATTAGCCAACTTAGTTACCTGAGTTCAAAAAACAGTTTATTTGCAAGTGTTCCTTCTATGGCTCAACAAGTCTAAACTTGTTATAACTTTTATTTATATACACACACACACACACACACACACACACACACATATATCATGATTTATGCTAGTGATTTTAGAAAATCACTAGAAACATTTAGAAAAAATTTAGAAAATGTTTATGTTAGTAATTTTCATAAGCTAGAATAGGCCCAAGGTCAGGGCCCAGCAGTCCCCTACAGCATCTGCCCCAAGTTCACTCGTGGCAGCCCTCACTCAACAAAGGGAGAGGGGGATGGACATTTGACCTTGTAGAAAGATGCCAAAGAACTCCCCATCCCACTCACTGTGAGGGAAGAGGCCTAGAACTAGGCCCCTGAGTGTCGGGGGGCCACATCAACCAAGAACTTCAAGGTAAGCTTGGGGGGACAAAGGGGGACAGAACTGAAAATAAGACCTGCCAGTCCTAAGGCCTCTTGGGAATGAATTTGCCACTCCCTTAAAAATGGAATGAAGTTAAATGACTTGGAACCGGGAATGTTTGTACCCTTAGGCCCCACAATATTTTTTTTCTGCTCCCATTTTGTGGTAGGAAGTGAAAATGGAAGGGCAAAGTAGGGCCGGTCAGGGCGACCTGCCCTCCTCCAGGGTAACTTTTGGAGGAGAAGTTTGTTATAACTGTTATAATTAAAAAACAGAGAACTGGGCCTTTTCCTTCCTTTCCCCCTCAACTGCCCACCCCACCCCAGTGTAGCTGCTGGGAATTATCTAGGAAATGAAATTGCTTATTTTGTAGTAATAGGTAACAGATTAACACCCTAGTTTAGCAGGGAGAGTCTCCTACTGCCTCTGGTCTGTTTACAGTGAATGGTAAACATGGATTCAAATTTGACTGCAGCATCTAGTGAAAAAGTCTTAAAGGTGCAAGAAGGAAAATAAATCAGTTATACTCAAGAGGGAAGGCTATCACATCACAATCTGTGATCAGCTTTAATGCAAGTTTTCATTTTAACTTGATATATAATTTAAGATATTAAAAATACAAATATAATCATCTGAAACTATAGAAAATATTTTGTTAATAATGATGGAAGTTTTTTTTTTTTTTTTTTTTTTTGCTGAGGCAATTGGGGTTAAGTGACTTGCCCAGGGTCACACAACTAGTGAATGTTAAGTGTCTGATTTGAACTCAGGTCCTCCTGATTTCAGGGCTGGTGCTCTATACACTGCGCCACCTAGCTGCCTCTAGCTTTTTATTTTTCCGAATACATGCAAAGATAGTTTTCAACATTTATCTTTGCAAAACTTTGTGTTCCAAATTTCTATCTCTCTCTCCTTCCCCCTTCCCATAGTAGCAAGCAATCCAATATAGGTTAAATATGTGCAATTCTTCTAAACATATTTGTCTGCATAATATTTTTTTAAAAAGCAATTTGGAATTATGTCCCAAAAGTCACTAAACTGTGCATACCCCAAAGAGATCAAAGAAGGAAAAGGACTTATATATACAAAAATATTTATAACAGGTCTTTTTTTTGTAATAGCAAGGAACTGCAAACTAAAGAAAAAAATTATAAACTAAGAAGGTGCCCATTATTTAGGAATATATGTGCAATGGAATATTGGGAATCTGAATGTAATGGAATATGCTGTTTCAGGAAAAGCAGAGATGTATGAAGTGGTACAAAATAAAGTGAATAAAACCAACAGAACAATTTCCACAGTAACAACAATTTTGAATTCTGATTAATGAAATGATCAGCCATAAAACAAGAGAACTGATGATAAATCATACTAACCATAAGAGATATGTTTTCAGACATGGCTAATGTGGGAATTTGTATTGCGTGGTCATGGCTATTTGTTACAAAGGCTTTGTTTTTCTTTTTTTCTTTTCTTTTTTTTTTTTTTACTTGGGGAAAGGGAAAGGTGCCAGGTTGAAGTAGATAGGATTCTCTCCCTCAAAAAAAAAAATCTCATTGTCTTAGGGCTAGTCTGAATTTGTGAAAAATCTGAATTACATAATAAACACATTCTTGAAATCTTTATTTCCTGAATGCCAGCCAGTATTTAAACACTTGGAAGAATTTCTCTGCCAGTAACTTGGGCTACATGTCCAGCACAGGTTTTAGAAGCTGCCGGCCATATCTCACAGGATTGAAAACTTGTGAACTGTAACTCAGCCAATCAATCATCTACCAGGTTCGTTACTAAAGGAAGCTGAATTTCACAACAGGAGAAGTAGGTTCCCCATTTCTAATACTCATTAGGGATTAAACCATGTGAATAACCTTACTAAGCTAATCTGGAAAGCTGATATTTTTAAGTTTCCTCTAAAAAGATGAAGTAAAAGATGTCCCTAATGCACAACAATTTGAATCAAACCTAGAATGGGTCTTCATTCCCTCACAGAAAAAAAGTATAAGAGAATCACAGTGTATATTAAAAGAATAATTTAAACAAGATTCAATATAGAAAGACAGTGGTTAAATAGTGCATTTATTAAATACTACATGTCAAACACTGTGCAAGAAAAGAAGAAAATTTCTGCCCTCAAAGAATTTATGCTTTAATAGAAGAAGACTTTACATAAGAGGGAGGTAGAGAAAGGGGTACTCCCATGACAACATAGCAGGAAGAAGTCTGGGAAATATTGTGGAAGAATAGACTTTGATAAAATAAGGCAAAAGTTGATGTGTCAGAGCTGATGGATTCATGGGTAGAGTCTAATTTACCAATAGGGAGGAGGTGGAGTAAAGTAATAGTGACATGGCTGAAGTAGACCAGGAATTAATATCACTGGATCAAAGGATAGGGACAATTTAGTAATTTTGGGATATAGTTGCAAATTAATTCCATTCTGGAAAATGGTTGACAGTTTCACCAAGAGTGAATTAATGGATTAATGTGCCTGTTTTCCCATAATCCATCTAACAATTTATATTTTCTTCTTTTTTCATCTTTGCCAATCTCATGACAGGAAGTGGAATTTCAGAATTGTCAAAATTCACCAATGACCTCCTTTTTTATATTCAAGGAATGTTTTATTTTTTTAATTAAAACTTTTTGTTATTAGAATTATTATTTTTTGCTGTGGCAATTGGGGTTAAGTGATTTGCCCAAGGTCACACAGCTAGGAAGTTCTAAGTATCCAAAGCCAGGTTTGAATTCAGGTCCTGACTTCAGAGCTGGTGCTCTATCCATTGCACCATCTAGCTGCCCCAAGCTTTTTATTTTTCAAAACATATACGTGGGTAATTCTTCAACATTAACCCTTGCAAAACTTTGTGCTCTAATTCCCCCTCCCCCTTCCCCAACTCCCTTCCCTAGATGAGGAATAATCCAATATATGTTAAATACATCAATGATCTCTTAATTGTAAAACTACTTATTTTGGGAGGCATCTTCCTTGATCTTCCTGCTATTTCAAAAACCAAGTTGATCTTTCCTCTCTGAACCTTCACGATTTCAGCCTATGGCACCATGACCAAGTCTATTATATATATCAATTTATTACTATTAACACATTCAACTAGGAGACTAAAATTAAAGCTTAGTTGGAAGAGAAAACAATTTTTGCAAGACTGCTAATTAGCCACATTACATTTGACCTCGTTTGGCATTGTCCAATCAAATAACTTGGTATTTCTGATGGCTTTTCTTAGACGTCAGCTCTTCCCAAGGTTAATCTATTCTTGTATTTGTTTACTATCTCTCTCCAATTCCTGTATTTTGGGGAGGCTCCCAACCTTTGGATATTCACAAAGTCCATGCAAAGATAATCAGTGGTTTAAGTATAGACTATATGTTTATATATATTTATAGCTAGTTGAATTCATGATTAGATTATAAACTCTTTGAAGGTAAGGACTGCCTTTTGCCTCTTTTTGTAACCCCAGCTTAGCACCTTACCTGTGTCTGACATATAGAAGGTAATTAATAAATGTTTATTAATTGATTGATGATTCATGTGGGAATGGCTTCCATTACCAATGTATCAGGTAGAGAGAAACTGCCTTCCTCTACCCCTCACTGAAATCACATCTTGCCACTGAAGGACTGTATTCAAGAGGCAGCTAGCTATGGTACCACATTTCATCGCCTCTCCTGGATCAGGAACCAATCAGGGGACTCTCCTCACTGAGTCATAGATGGCTTTTCCCCCAATTGCACCAGATGTAGGCAAAGAATATTTTCATATTCTGAAGGGGGAATGAAGGGGGGAGAATTCCATTACATATATACATAGAATAACATGGAAACTGAAGCAGGTATACAGTGTCTGAAAGTTGACACAGAAGCAACATAATTATTTGGGATTGTAATATTTCCCTAGAGAGAGAATACATAGAATATAAACACTGGGCTTTGATCAACTAATATGCAAAATGGTGGACTTGGATTCTATGACTTAGGTCCCTTTTAACCTTAAATTTCAATGATCTTCATTATATATGATGATCAATTTTTATTTTATTTTATTTTATTTTATTTGCATAACATATGTGTGGGTAATTCTTCAACAATAACCTTACATAGCTTTCCGTTACAAATTTTTCCCCCCAACTCCCCACCCCTCCCCTAGATGGCAGGATATCCACTACATGTTAATTATGTTAAAATATTGGCAAATTGAATATATGTATACATATTTCCAAACTTATCATTGTTGTGCAAGAAAAATCTTATCTACACAAACAATATATCAGATAAAGGAAACACAATATAAGCAAACATCAATCAAGGAGTATGAGAATGTTATGTTGTGGTCTACATTTCGCATCCCTCTCTCTGGGTGTATATGGCTTTCTTCAGTGAACAATTGGAGGTGGTTTGAAACATTTCATTGTTGCAGAGAGCCACGTCCATCAGAATTGATCATCATGTAATACTGTTGTTGCCGTGTATAATGATCTCCTGGTTCTGCTCATTTCACTCAGCATCAGTTCATGCAAGTCTCTCCAGGCCTCTCTGAAATCATCTTGCTGGTCATTTCTTACAGAACAATAATATTCCATAATATTCATATACCATAATTTATTCAGCCACTCTCCAATTGATGGGCATCTATTCAATTTCCAGTTTCTAGCCACTACAAAAAGGGCTCCCACAAACATTCTTGCACATGTGGGGCCTTTTCCTTCCTTTATGATTTCTTTGGGATATAAGCCCAATAGAAATGCTGCTGGGTCAAAGGGTATGCACAGTTTGATAACTTTTTGAGCATAGTTCCAAATTGCTCTCCAGAATGGCTGTATCCGTTCACAGCTCCACCAACAATGCATCAGTGTCCCAGCCCTCCCACAACCCCTCCAACATTCATCATTAACTTTTCCTGTCATTTTAGCCAATCTGACAGGTGTGAAGTGTTACCTCAGGGTTGTCTTGATTTGCATTTCTCTGATCAACAGTGATTTGGAGCACCTTTTCATATGACTATAAATAGTTTTAATTTCATCCTCTGAAAATTGTCTGTTCATATCTTTTGACCATTTATTGATTGGAGAATGGCTTGAATTTTTATAAATATGAGACAATTCTATGATGATCAATTTTGATAGATGTGGCTCTCTTCAACAATAAGATGATTCAAACCAATTCCAATTGTCCAGTGATGAAGAAAGCCATATACACTCAGGGAGAGGCCTGTGGGATCTGAGTGTGGACCACAACATAGCATTTTCACTCTTTTTAAATTTTATTTTAATTTTTTAATTAATTAATTAATTAATTTCATTTTCACTCTTTTGGTAGTTGTTTGCTTGCATTTTGTTTTCTTTCTCTGTTTTTTTTTCTTTCTAGATCTGATTTTTCTTGTGCAGCAAGATAACTGTATAATTGTATACATATATTGTATTTATCATATATTTTAACATATTTAACAGGTATTAGACTACCTGCCATCTAGAGGAAAGGGTGGGGGGAAGGAGGGGAAAATTTGGAACAGAAAGTTTTTGCAAGGATCAATGTTGAAAAATTATCCATGCATATGTTTTGTAAATAAAAAGCTTTAATAAAAGAAATTTTAAAAAAACCATCCTACGATCTTGCTACCCATAAAATATTGAGGAAATCCCTTAATCTCTCTGGACTTCAGCTAATTTATCTGGGAAATGAGGAAGTTGGATTACTAAAGTCCTTTCCAGTTTCAAATCAATAATCCTAATCAAGTCAAAAGGTAAAATGAATCCTTGGATACTTAATAAATATTAAGAATACATATTGGGACAACTAGGTGGTGCAGTGGAGTGCAGTGTGAGTTCAAATATGATCTCAGACACTTAACATTCCCTAGCTGTGTGACCCTGGGCAAGTCACTTGACACAATTGCCTCAGGGGGGAAAATAATACATATAATATTCTAATACTCTCATATAATAAGAAAAAAGAATCATCACTATAGCTTATCACTTTCGAGTATAGTTCATATCATTTCATATAATCAGGTTCAGCCCTAAGTGAATATGGGGAAGACTCTGGAAGAGATCAAGGACAATTATGTGCTATGAGAGATGCCAAAGAAGTAGAAGCTATTGGTTTTGCCCTTAAGTAGTTGATAATCTAATTGGAGAGATGTGCGAGAATAGTATAAAACAATATCTTGCTAGATAGCTATGTCACATCTGCAGCCTTTAAGTATTCCTGATACTGAGAAATGGCAAGATCACTATGGTCTGCAGCAGGAACAGAAAACTTTAGCCTCACAACAATCCCTGCAAACATAATAATGGTGATAATAACTCATTATATCAAGTATTTTTTTTGAAACTTTTAATTTTCAAAGCATATGCAAGGATAATTTTTCACCATTGACCCTTACAAAACCTTGTATTCCAATTTCCTCCCTTTCCCCCCACTCCCTCTCCTAGATGGCAAATAATCCAATATATGTTAAAAATGTTTAAATTATATCAAGTATTTTAAAGTTTATCAAGGACTTTTCCTGTGACAACCCCAAGAGGTAGATACGGGATACCCAGGGGTACACTACGCCACTCCCTTTTTTGTACCCACTCATGTGGTTTAGACCAGTTTCAGTTTGAGAACTGCCTTCTAAAGAAAGAAAGCTTTCTTTTCTCACATTCTTTGGCTTATTAAACCCCACCCTAATGCCCAGAGATAATCTTACTTATAATTTAGTTAATGATTCACATCTACTGTACCCTCAAAAAGGGAGAAAAGGTACTCAAAATGTAAAATGAATTGAGTATTGAGTATAGGACAGGTGGTTGGTTTTTATACACACAAAGGAAACACTAACAATGAAAGTACACATCAATAAAACAACAAATAGGATTCTGTAACTTGCAATTACTGTTACAATGTGCTGGGAAACTGATATTTCAACTTCATGGGAGTGTAAAGAAGTTTTCAGGACTGCAAATTAGGCATTCTGTATTTTAGTTCGTTTCGACATGGTCCAAACAACTCTGGGAACAAATCTGTTGCTAAAATGTCTAGTTTTGGGCTGATTCTCTTGCGGGTGATTCTTTCCAAGAATATGGGAGCAGTTCCCAGGGATTCCTCCCCTAATGTACCATTACTCCAACCTGAAGGGGTTTCTTTATTGTTGTTCAGTCATTTCAGCCATTTCTGATTCTTTATGACTCCCTGGGAGATTTTCTTGGCAGAGATACTGGAATGGTTTTCTGTTTCCTTCTCCAGCTCATTTGACAGATGAAGAACTGAGGCAATCAGAGTTAGACGACTTGCCCAGGATCACACAGCTAGGAAGTGTCTGAGGCTGAATTTGAACTCAGGTCCTCCTGACTCCAGGCCCAGTGCTCTATCCGCTGCTACATCTAGCTGCCCCAAAGAGACTTCCAGGATCTCTTAAACTCATAAGGTTATGGTTATACCTTCGAGGCAAACACATGCACTTCAAGAACCATGTTCAATCCATTATTTTTATTTATTTATTTTTTTTGCTGAGGCAATTGGGGGTAAGTGACTTGCCCAGGGTCACACAGCTAGGGAATGTCAAGTCTGAGGTCAAATTTGAACTCAGGTCCTCCTGACTTCAGGGCTGGTGCTCTATCCATTGAGCCACCTAGCTGCCCCTCAATCAATTATTAAATAAAGTACAGAGAGGAGCCAAGAACTCCTCCCTTAGTTGAACTCATGAACCATGTAGAAGCAGCATGTGGGAGAAGAGTGGGAGGAAGAGCACTGTTTCTTGTCCTCCCCTCTCTGTATATAGAGAGACTATCTGCCATGTTGGTGAATCAAGCAAGAGGTCAAAGCAGAATCAGTCTCTTCTCTTAATTTTATTTTTAATAGGAAAGGACCAAGGCCAAAGTTTATCCCCTTTTATTAAAATGCCCAATCCTCCCAGGGCTGGGTCATCACATGGCCAAAAGCAGGAGCCAGCTTTGACGTGGGTAACTGCAATCAAGAAGCACATTAAGGAGTGGTTCTTGAAATATGAAGAATGCATCACACACAAGCATTATCATTCCAGCTATATGGATAAGGAAGTTAGGTTTGAAAAGGGAGACAACTTGTTCAAGTCTTAGGTGTCAGAGCAAAAAACAACAACAAAAAACCCTTCAGATTGGAGTTGAATGATACGGTGGGGGAGGATTCCCTACTGTTCTTGGGAAGAATCATCAACTGGAATTGTGAATTATCCAACCATTCTGGAGAGCAATTTGGAACTGTGGCCAAAGGGCTATCAAACTGTGCATGCCCTTTGACCCAGCAGTGTTTCTATTGGGCTTATATCCCAAAGAGATCTTAAAGGAAGGAAAGGGACCCACATGTGCAAAAATGTTTGTGGCAGCCCTTTTTATGGTGGCTAGAAACTGGAAATTGAATGGATGCCCATCAATTGGAGAATGGCTGAATAAGTTATGGTATATGAAAGTTATGGAATATTATTGTTCTGTAAGAAATGACCAACAAGAGGATTTCAGAGAGGCCTGGAGAGACTTGCATGAACTGATGCTGAGTGAAATCAGCAGAACCAGGAGATCATTATACACGGCAACAACAAGACTATATGAGGATCTGTTCTGATGGACATGGCTCTCTTCAACAATGAGATGTTTCAAACCAGTTCCAATTGTTCAGTAAAGAAAGCCATCTACACCCAAAGAGAGGCCTGTTGGATCTGAGTGTGGACCACAACATAGCATTTTCACTCTTTTTGTTATTGTTTGCTTGCATTTTGTTTTCTTTCTCAATTTTTTTCCTTTTTGATCTGATTTTTCTTGAGCAGTAACATAATTGTATAATTATGTATGCATATATTGGAAAAAATAAATTCTGTCACTCTTTTAAAATAAGAAAAAAAACCAATTGGCAAAACTAATTAAAAAAAAAAAAGAAAAAAGGAAAGAATCACCAACAAGAGAATCATCCTAAACCTAGACATTTTAACAATAGATGTGTACCCAGAGTTGTTTGGACAATGTCAAAATGAAGTAAAATATAGAATGCCTAATTTGCAATCCTGACCTGAGGTTGAGTGCTCTGTAGGAAATGAGCTAAATTTCAATCCTATACCAGTTCAAAATTTCCAATAGGCAGTTAGTTTGATGGGGCTGATGCTCTAGATCTGGGAGTCATCAACATAAAGATTATCATTAAACCCATGGAAGCTGATGGGGATCAATGAGTGAGAGTGCAAAGAAGGTAAAGGGAAGAGCGTCCAGATCAGACTATTGGAGGTCACATTTAATGGACATACAGGAGTAGGTACAAATATTTCCCTGAGGTGTTAGAGGGGGGAAATGTATGTTTGTTCTTGCTACATCTTTGAAATAAATATACCTTTGTAAAAGCTAATTTGACATTAAAGGGATATATGGAACTAAAGATATTAGACCCCATACCCATGATAAATTGGGGGGAACCCAGTTGGTGGGGGGCTTGAGCTGATAGCACAGAAAAGAGATACACACAAATGTCACAGGATGCCTTAAAACCCTGACTGCAGCTATATGGCCTGCCCAGCTTTGAAAGGGGGATTAGAGGGTGCACAGTGGATAGAGCACAGCCCTGAAATCGGGAGGACCTGAGTTCAGATCTGGTCTCAGACACTTAACACTTCCTAGCTGTGTGACCCTGGGCAAGTCACTTAACCCCAATTGCCTCAGGGAAAAAAGAGAGAGAGA
>JAJPUD010004768.1:85086-102449 GCA_023553655.1 Myrmecobius fasciatus | reverse complement strand
TAGAAGAAGAAGAAGAAGAAGAAGAAGAAGAAGAAGAAGAAGAAGAAGAAGAAGAAGAAGAAGAAGAAGAAGAAGAAGAAGAAGAAGAGGAAGAAGAAGAAGAAGAAAAGTGGGTTAGAACACTCTTGCTATAAAGGAAAGAAATATCTAGCCAAATTTGATGTATGCTTTGAACACTGCTGTCACTTAAGCATTTATTAAGTGCTTACTGTTAAGTTAGACACTGTGCTAAGTGCTGCACAAAGAAAGACAAAAAACCAGTCCCTGTCCTCACGGAGCTTATATTCTTGTAGGGGAGATGGCACACAAATTAATAAGTACCCACAAGATATATTCAGAGTAGAAGAAAAGTAACCTTAGACAAAGCCCTCTGCAAAAAATGACATTTGAGCTAAATCTTGAAGAAAGCCAAGGGTATCAAAGATTCCCCAAAACATGCTTTCCAGGCTTGGGGGTCATTTAGTGCAAAAATTTGGAGAAGGAAGATAGAGTGTTACCTGTGAGGAAGAGCAAGTAGCCTGATATGGCTGGGACTGTAGGGTTTATCTCCATCCCCTTGGAGGGGAACGTAGAATAAAGACTGGAAAGGTTGCAAACGGTTGGTTGGGAGAGAGTCTTTGAGGTCAAAAAGAAGATTTTGCATTGTATCTTAGGGATAATAGAGAGGGAGTGGAGTTTACTGGGGATGGGGAGGGGGGAAGGAAAAGATGGGGGAGAGGGGGTGACATGGTTAGACTGAGGAGGAATGGTAGTGGATTGTAATAGGCAGACACCTGAGGCAGGAAGACCAATTGGAAGGCTTTATGTTACACTAAATGCAGATTTGATCTATAATGTGAAGACCCAGAAAAAAAAAAATCAGTTTTCAGTTCTATTTTCTACTAAGATTCCATTCGATCTCAACTTTTTTTTTTTCTTAGAGTCTTAAGTAATTAGATCTATCTCAACACCAAATTGCTTACTTTATTTAAAGATGAAAAGAAATGTGGCCCAATGGCTTAGGGTAACACATGGGAGATGTTATAGCGAGAGTCAAGCTGAAATTTAGACATCTCTGAAGGTTTATCAAAGAGTTCATAGCAAAACTTGTGAGGTGGGGTATTTATTTATCTTATAGATGAAGAAATTGAGATTTAATGCCATGGTCATATAGCTAGTAATTGAAAATCTATGCTTTCCCTCTTCTCCTTCCCCCTTCGCTTCCCCCATTCGTACTGGGACTCTATCCTTTTAGTAAGATTCAGGTAATTTGTTTGGAGTTTTAGAAGAATTCCTAGAAGAGGTATATACTCCATTTGTAATATCAGCCCATTTATTATCAGTCTTCTACTCAGATAGTCAAATTAGTTGCACAGTGAGGTTACTTTTGTACCTTTGAATGATAGCACTCATCTGCAAAAATTCTCAGCAAAGACTTCAGGTATTGCTGATTGGGTCTAAAAATATAAAATGGGGGCAGCCAGGTGGCCCAGTGGATAGAGCACCAGCCCTGAAGTCAGGAGGACCTGAGTTCAAATCTGGTCTCAGACACATAACACTTCCTAGCTGTGTGACCCTGGTCAATTAACCCCAATTGCCTCAGCAGCAACAACAAAAAATAAAAATATCAATCAATCAATTCTGGTCCCAAGGCAGGTGAGGAAATAGAACAATGGGGAAAAATGGATGAGTACATCCTGCTTCCCCCAACCTCTTCCCCATCCCAGACACCTATATAATTGATATATGATGAGCTAGGGAATGGTAAACTCATTCTGGGAAGTGCAGCAATCGGAAAAGAATGAATGGAAGCCGGCAGCCTACTGAGTTGCTTCCATTAGGAATGGAGTAGCTCATTTTACTTACAGAGCAAACAGTGGCTCTGAATGAAAGCATGACTTTGTTGCTGCTACAAATAAAATAGCTTGGAGAAGATCAGGATTTCAGATCAGTAGATATGGACTGACCCTGGAAAAACAACAGTTTTGACAGTGTCACCAGAATCCCTTAGGAAGCAGAAGTCTGATAAAGAGCTTTAACTCCTTTTTTCCCCCCCTTTTTTTGTTTATTAAAGTTTTTTATTTACAGAACATATGAGTAATTTTTCAACATTGACCTTTGCAAAACTTTCTGTTCCAAATTTTTGCTTCCTTCCCTCCACCCCTCCCTTAGATGGCAAGTAGTCTAATTAATACATGTTAAATATGTTAAAATATATGATAAATTCAATATATGTATACATATTTATACAGTTTTCTTGCAAGAATTTTAACTCCTAAGTGAGAGTCAAACAGCATTAGCAAATCTGGGTAGTGGGATAGGGTGGTAGAATTGGCTCCATGTCTGAACCGAAACAATAATAGCTAATATTTATATGGTGATTATTATATGCAAGGCACTGTGCTAAGAGCTTTACAAATAGTGTCTTATTTAATCCTTATAACAACCCTGGGAGGTAAGTGCTAATATAATCCTCATTTTACAGATCAGGAAACTGAGGCTTGCCCAGTCACACAGCTAGTAAGTGTCTGGATTTGAACTCATACCTTCCTGGTTTCAGGGCTAGCACTCTATCCACTGTGTTACCTCTCCTCATCAAGAGGGAAAATGATGGGGGACTGGAGTATGAGGACCAAGAGTGCTCAGAAATTCTGACATGAAATGGGAGGTCTTTGCCATTATCGGTTCTTTGGGACCTTTAAAAATTTGTCATTTCCTCAGATTTCAACTTCCTTTCTGAGTGTAACAATCAAAGTGAAGACCTCTCACAACTATTGACTAAATTAAGCAAAGCCTGAGGGCCTAAGTTTCAGTTTCTGGGGAATCATGTGGTCTAGGGGGAAAGTAGAAAGTACTTTGATTTATAGGCTGTCAACATTCCAGTCCCTGAATAAGGGAAAGTGGAATATCTATATAAACAATCAGAATATATGTAAGAGAAAAGGGGGGTGGGCTTGGGACTTTCTTTGTTCTGGACTGTACAAAAGTCATAAGAATGTACTGGACAGTGGCTCTCCCAACTCTTGACAACTTATTTGATCCATGGTGGGACTGCCCATTACTGGTGAATGCCTGAATAAAGCCTTTGTTCTATACCTTGAGATGCCTCTGAAGTATTGATAATTCAGATGAGGGTCTGAATATCCCACACACTTTCAATAGCCTTTTTATTTACATTGTTGTAGTCAATATATATATTATTTTGCCCTGTACAATCCATATAAATCTTTCCATGTGTAATGCTCAGGGAGAAACTGAGGCAGTATCACACATGGAAATTAGGTAATGCTTTATTGATGTTCATTGAGAGTTCAGAATCCATAGCTATGGATTAGGACTGGTGGGACTCATGTCTCAAAGCATGCAGTCCAGCCCAGAGACTTTAGGCTGGCAGCATGTCAGCGGACTGAATACAAAGTATTCAGCACCTCATTGATGGGGAACACAAGTTTTATAATCTCCATGGCCCAGGGGAAACAAAGAACTCATGGGAACAGCTGAGCACATCTGGTGACCGAGGAAACCATAAATTCAGTTCTGACAGGTTAGGGAGTAAGAAGCCTTGGCAAAGAAGGCTACAGATAAGGGGGAGGTTGAGGCTGGTCACTTGGAGGTTTTATGATTCCTTTGGAATGTGAGTCCAATTATTTCTGAAGGTCAGGAAGTGGGGATTGCTATTCTGGGACAGAGCAATTAAGGGAGACTGATACTGCAACTGAGGGAGACTGAGACAGTAACTGAGGGAGACTGAGACAGTAACTGAGGGAGACTGAGACGGTAATTGAGGGAGACTGAGACAGTAACTGAGGGAGACTGAGACAGCAACTGAGGGAAACTGAGACAGCAACTGAGGGAAACAGACAGCAACTGAGGGAAACTGAGACAGTAACTGAGGGAGACTGAGACAGCAACTGAGGGAAACTGAGACGATAACTGAGGGAAACTGAGACAGCAACTGAGGGAAACTGAGACAGTAACTGAGGGAGACTGAGACAGTAACTGAGGGAGACTGAGAAAGGCACAACACATGTTTCCATGATTGTATTTCTTTTTCACATGTGTATTTCTAGCCCTTAGCACAGTGCCTGTCATGTAGTGAGTATTTTATTTATTTATTTATTTTTGTGACAAACCTCTAGCATAGGGGAATTCTTTCCTGCAAAGACACGGGGTTCCTCTATTTGAAGATGTCTTCAACTTTCAACTGTTGGATGTGGTTAACAGAGAAATTGATAAAAATTAATCCTTGAGGCAAGAAGGAAGTAGACTCTTGATAGAAATCAGTTTAGTTCGATGGTCACATCCTCTGGGGAGGTCATCCAGTCTTCCCCAGGAACCATGGCTGCTTCAAGCTGGAAGGGGAAATAGCTCATCATGTGAATAAAGTTTACATTAAAATGCATTTTAGAGAGCTACCTTTCCTTCCTGGTGGCAAGAATTTGTCCAGGAGACTTAGGACCTAGAAATTTATCATTTTTCATTTAGTCACTAAAATCCCAGCAACATCAAATGGTCTCTGTGATTTCTTAGGGATGAATTAGTAATGATAATTTTATTTTATTTTTATTAAAGCTTTTTATTTGCAAAACACATGTATGGATAATTCTTCAACACTGACCCTTGCAAAGCTTTCTGTTACAAATTTTTCCCCCAAGTCTCCACCCCTCCCCTAGATGGCAGGAAGTCCACTACATGTTAATTATGTTAAAATACTTGACAAATTGAATATGTGTATACATATTTTTACAATTATCTTGCTGTGCAAGAAAAATCGTATCTACAAGAAAAAAAAATATGAGAAGGGAAACATAATGCGAGCAAACATCAATAGAGAGCATGAAAATGTTGTGTTGTGGTCCACATTTCACATCCCTCTCTCTGGGGGTATATGGCTTTCTTCACTGAACAATTGGAACTGGTTTGAAACATTTCTTTGTTGAAGAGAGCCATGTCCATCAGAATTGATCATCATATTTGCTTACATTGTGTTTCCTTTATCTGATATATCGTTTGTGTAGATAAGATTTTCTTGCACAACAATGATAAGTTTGGAAATATATATACATATATTCGATTTGCCAATATTTTAACATAATTAACATGTAGTGGATATCCTGCCATCTAGGGAAGGGGTGGGGAAGTTGGGGGGAAAAATTTGTAATGGAAAGCTATGTAAGGGTTATTGTTGAAGAATTACCCACACATATGTTATGCAAATAAAATAAAATTTAAAAAAAAAAAAAGAATTGATCATCATATAGTCTTGTTGTTGCTGTGTATAATGATCTCCTGGTTCTGCTCATTCACTCAGCATCAGTTCATGCAAGTCTCTCCAGGCCTCTCTGAAATTGTCCTGTTGGTCATTTCTTATAGAATAATAATATTCCATGACATTCATATACCATAATTTGTTCAGTCATTCTCCAATTGATGGGCATCCATTCAGTTTCCAGTTTCTAGCCACTACAAAAATAGCTACCACAAACATTCTTGCACATGTGGGTCCCTTTCCTTCCTTTAAAATCTCTTTGGTATATAGGCCCAATAGAAACACTGCTGGGTCAAACGGTATGCACAATTTGATAACTTTCTGAGCATAGCTCCAAATTGTTCTCCAGAATGGTTGGATCCGTTCACAGTTCCACCAAGAATGTATCAGTGCCCCAGTTTTCCCACATGCCCTCCAACATTCATCATTATCTTTTCCTGTCATCTTAGCCAATCTCACAGGTGTGCAGTGGTATCTCAGAGTTGTCTTAATTTGCATTTCTCTGATCAATAAGTAATGATAATTTTAGAAAGTCAATATTAAAGCATCAGAAATGGCAACTTTTTAGGGGCAGCTATAATAAAATCTGGAATTTCAACTGCATTACCCTTCTGCATTTGCTGTTTTAGTACAACCCCTAATTTAAATTGGATAGCTTTTCATAGAATGTTAGCACAGAGTATTTGAGACTGTCCAAGCAGGATCTGGAACACTTGACTAATTTCAAGGCTCTGCTGCTTCACCTATGCCATTATTCCCTGAAAATCCATATGGAAGAGGATCACAATTTTCAATAGAAAGGGAAAAAATATTTATTTAAAACAAATTTGAACTGATAAATTTGCTGAATTTATATTAAGAATCCCAAATCCATAGCTTAATTAGGGTTGGTTCTAAATGAATGTAAGCAGAATGAAAATCAATTTAAAATACTTAATCTAACTGGAAATTAGTTGGTTTTTTTTTCAGAATTCATCTGAAAGGCTAAAATATTCATGATGTTTCTATAGCACAAATGTGTGCTACAATATATGACCAAAGGCTCAAATAAATCAAGGAGATTTCTCAAGATAAAAGTAGAAAAGAATTTTATTATGATCTCATGAGAAAGAGTGTCTCCCTCTCAACAGGCAAGGAAAGGTGAGGTCCAGTTAACAGACTAGAATTATATAGGGGTCTGGGCTAACACTCCCTATAGGCTGTATCTTTTCCCTGATTAGCTAGGACAAAGGACCTCCCATTCTAAGTCATAAATGAGGGAAAACTTTCAACCCAAACACATCTTTAGGATGACTAGATTACCTTATATGGGAGTTTCAGTGCCAAGATGGCCCCAACTTAGTCTCACAAAGAAAAGGTCCTACTCCCTGTAAACCGAGTGATTTCTGGAGAAAGAAACCTGGGCCTGGGGCCCAGCCCACCTTTTCTTAATTCTTAGAACACAGTCTCCTTCTTGTGAGAGCTCTCACAGTTCCCCCTCTCTTTCATCAGTGGAAAGCTTCTCACACCAAAGTTTATACATTTCTTCAACTCCCTGATCAACTAAATTTTCAGGGTCTGACCTATCCCCCCAGGCTCTGGTTCCCACCCTTGTCTCTTGAGCACCATTAATTGCTCTAATTCCATGACTGTACCTTCTGTCTTAATGATTTTGGACAGAATTTTCTGAATCACATTGGTAATAATTATTGGTATAAGGGGGATATAACTCCATTGAGGGCTATCAGGAGAAATCATAGAGTCTGTCTCCAACAGGCTCCTCCAAACCAAGACCACCAAAAGGTGTTAAAAGGGGAGGTCCAAGTTTTAGTCCAATGCTAATTTTCTCATGTCTTTATGTATATGTATATATAAGTATATATATATAAGCATATGTATAATTTTATATAACCATAAAAAGATGGTGTATCTTTTACCAGGGCAATATTTTCTCCTGGAAACATAATCTTTTCTGAGGAGAATATTAACTATGAAATTACTCAGACAATTTCTTCCCTTCCTTGCCCTTCATTCTAATCATCTTGGATAATACAGTTTGGGAACAGGAGGGCCCCACCAAGTGCTATGAGGAGAGTCTTCCACAGACATCAACTTCTTATTGATTGGAGTTTTCCTCTTGGGCTCAGGTATCATCCCAACCAGTTATGTCCCCCATAATTGGAGTAGGTAACCTTTCACAAATAAAGATGTTTACCACAAAAGTCAGCAACAACAGAGATGTTAAAATAAATAGACATATGCACCTAGCAACAGATAGATGACTACCTACCATAGGATATAATGACCACATTATTATTATTACTATTTGAATTGTGCTCATGGCCTCTACTGACCATTTGCTCTGATTAGAAAAACTTGCTGTAAGAGAAAAAAGCAAGGACATGATTATAATAGCATCAAAACATCAAAACAGGTCTTTCAGGCCTTGGCTTGAGGGCACATACATGATAGTAACAATTCTACCTTAAGCCAGACTCAGGAATAATTAGGTGGCTTCTTATTCAAAAGAACCCCACTGAAAAAAGTCAGAAACATCCAGTTAATCAGACTCTTGCCCGGATACTAATTTCAATACAATAATACAATTCAGGATCACATTCTTCTGAGTAGCTTGTGGCATATTTCTTTCAGATGGTGGATCACTGTATTGATGATTTATCAGACAATTGTACCTGATTATAAAACTCCAAATAATATCAGCTACAGTCCCAAGAGATTTTCAATAGCAAATCTCATCATCAAAGCTTCAGGTGAATGTAGCTCTTAAGGATCACATATCCTAAATAGGTATTGACTATGACCTTACATTGATCTCAGTAAGAGATCCATTCTAGAAGGTTCACATATCTAAGTAGATGGTTTTAAGGTCCCCATTACACAAATCATTTTGCTTTTAAAATGCTCAATACATAGAAAAATTTTAAATTGCATATTGTCTATAACACATACATGTTTAAAGGGACAAAGGCAAAACCTATTATTCTCAGAGTCCCTTTAAACAATGGGTATAACTTTAAGATGATTCAATACAATCAATTAAAATATATACAGAATATAGAATATCCTAATCTCACATAAAAGAACCTCATTAGAATTAGCATTAATGATTTCTTCATTCTAAAAAAAACTTAATTAAACTTGCTCCAATTGAGGAATCCCTTTAAACTTTTTATTTTGAAACACAAATATTATATTATTATTAAACATTGTAAAGAATATAAATATTAATACAGCAATAATATTGTTAAATTCCTCTAAGTACAAACATTCCCATCTCCCACCAAAACATTCCCAGTTGTAAAGTCAATTTTAGAGATTATAAATTGTCTTTAATAGTCCATTCTTGAGGTCCTCCACAGGTCCTATAAGCCTGGTGTTCTTCAGCCTCCAGACTGCAGTCTCAGTCATCTGTCAAGTCTGGGAAGGTCCTTCTCACTCTGCTTCTTCCAGGACTTAGTAAGCACCCATTCTCCTGCAAACTGCAAACTCTAAAGGTGTTTCCTGGGTCAGCAAACCTTGTTTCCTAAGGGCTAAAAAGGGATGAGGACACTGCCAGTATATAATTCCTTAAAAACTTATGCTTTGTTTCAAAAGAGGGTCTTTCCCTTTCTCCTTCCAAATAAAATAAACAAATTTCATACGAGGAAAATCTTCTTTTTGGGGACCTTTCTAATTCTTTGGCAAAGCAATAAGCAAACATTTGATCCAAGGCATTTAGTCTCTAACATCAATTTAGTAATCAGTTTCTTATGAATCTGATTCATTCTTTCCATTGTCCTGGACGACGGAAGACACCCAGGTGTATGGAATTGCCACCCAATTTGCAATCCCTCCCTATTATTTCTTATAAAACCTTAAAAGTAAAATATGTCCCTTTATCAGAATCAATAATTTCTACTAATCCATACGTAGGTACAATTTGTTCTAGTGTTATTCCACTAACCCCTCTTAAAGTAGCAGAGCTCAGGGAAAAGCTTCCACTCATTCCCCTATATCTCAGTTTCCTCACTAGTGTCATTTCATTAAAACCTAACCTAAATATCTTGGAGCCAGGCTCCCTTCCTGTGGAGGAACACCTCCTCAATACTTTCCTATTTATATTTAGACATGTTATACACCTTTCAGATACAATTTGTTCTGCAATTACACATATGCTCATGCACCAAATTTTCTAGCTTTTACTTCTTTTTTAAAGGGAGAAAACAAGATACATCTTAAGATTAATATTCTAAATAGCTTTGGATCAAATTTCACAAAATTTAGTAGCTGGGCCACATATCCAGCTGGGCCAACAAAAATTGCTCATACAATTTTTACAAATTACCCAGTATGACCCACATGTGCAAGAATGTTTGTGGCATTAATTCTGATGGACATGGCTCTTAATTCTGATGGACATGGCTCTCTTCAACAATGATATGTTTCAAACCACCTCCAATTGTTCACTGAAGAAAGCCATATACACCCAGAGAGAGGGATGCGAAATGTGGACCACAACATAACATTCTCATACTCCTTGATTGATGTTTGCTTACATTGTGTTTCCTTTATCTGATATATCGTTTGTGTAGATAAGATTTTTCTTGCACACCAATGATAAGTTTGGAAATATGTATACATATATTCGATTTGCCAATATCTTAACATAATTAACATGTAGTGGATATCCTGCCATCTAGGGAAGGGGTGGGGAAGTTGGGGGGAAAATTTGTAACGGAAAGCTATGTAAGGGTTATTGTTGAAGAATTACCCACACATATGTTATGCAAATAAAATAAAATTTAAAAAAAAAAAAAAGAATGTTTGTGGCAACCCTTTTTGTAGTGGCTAGAAACTGGAAGTTGAATGGATGTCCATCAATTGGAGAGTGGCTGAATAAATTATGGTATATGAATGTTATGGAATATTATTCTACTGTAAGAAACGACCAGCAGGATGATTTCAGAGAGGCCTGGAGAGACTTGCATGAACTGATACTGAGTGAAATGAGCAGAACCAGGAGATCATTATTCATGGCAACAAGAAGACTATACGACGATCAATTCTGATGGACATGGCTCTCTTCAACAATGAAATGTTTCAAACCAGTTCCAGTTGTTCAGTGAAGAAAGCCATATACACCCAGAGAGAGGGATGTGAAATGTGGATTACAACATATCATTTCCATGGTCTCTATGGATGTTTGCTTGCATTGGGTTTTCTTTCTCAGATATTTTTTGTTCACATAGATATGATTGTTCTTGCACAGCAAGATAAGTATGGAAATATGTATACATATAATCGGCTTGTCAAGTATTTTAATATAATTAACATGTAGAGGACTTCCTGCCATCTAGGGGAGGGGAGGGGACTAGGGGGGAAAATTTGTAAGGGAAAGCTTTGTAAGGATCAATGTTGAGGAACTACCCATACATATGTTATGCAAATAAAAAGCTTTAATAAGAATACAAAACAAAACAAAACAAAACAAATTACCCAATATACAATTTAGCTAACAATAGTAGCTTAAATATATTTCATTGAATTAGGAGATCCTAAAATGAACCAAAATTTTTCACTTAAAATTAAATCAAATACAGATATAAATTTCTAGTAACAATATTTCAACATCAATGCACACATTTCTAAACTCTTATACCAGGCTAAGCAAGTTCACAATTTTAGCAGCATGAGTTAATAGTAATTATCCCCTACAATTTCAAAATTAGAATTCCAATGAAAACACACAGTCCCAAAACTTAAGGTAGCAGAAAACTGCCCTTTCACGTCTGACTACAGCTTTAAGAAATTGGCAGACTCTAAGACCCTGGGGGAAGGGAGTCGGAGAAATATGGACCCAAGTGTTTGGCTACAGGTCTGTGGCCCCATGGCTGTTTCATAACTACTGGGGAGAGGGGCAGCTAGGTGTCGAAGTGGTTAGAGCACCAGCCCTGAAGTCAGGAGGACCTGAGTTCAAATCTGGTCTCAGACACTTAACATTCCCTAGCTGTGTGACCCTGGGCAAGTCACTTAACCTCAATTGCCTCAGCAAAAAGCAAAAATAAATAAATAAATGCTGGGAAGGGGGCCCATGTCAAAAATTCTGGGGCACCATCACAAACCCCAGAAGAATTCAGGCCAGCCAGGGACACCTCCTTAGCTAAAATAGCTTCCACAAACCTGAAAAGCTTGGAAAAACCCAGAGAGAGCAGTTTGGCTTTTTCCCTGGGCAGTTTCCCTCAGAAGGCTTTTAATCATGTAAATTAGGCCTACTTACAAACACAATAGATCAACTGAATTTAGCTGATATTGCCAAACACCTTATTCTCAAAACCCCCAGAATCTGCTAAAATGCTTTTAATAGATCTATAACTTGACAATTTCTGTAGACTCAAATTGGCCAGTTCTGGGTCCACAGAAATGCCATTTTTCATTTCATTCATTTTTTTTAAGGTGGTAGCATACTGCTTTTCCATTTTCCCAAAAGTTCTCAAACTCTCTAATCCCTTTCAGTCTATGCTCTTTTCATTCATACATACTTAAACTTTACTATTCTGAAACAATTCAGCCTGATCTTTTCCAAACTGGCAACAGAGGCTGACTCCTTAATTCTCATTTGCTAACTTTTAACACAGAACCCATTCTGCATAGCAGACATACACACAGAAATCACAGACAGCCACAGAAATCTTTTTTACATACAGATTTAAGGGGGACATATTTAGTTACCCCCGGGAGCATCCTCCCCATATTTAATCATTTTACTTTTTGCCCTTCTATCTTCCTATGTGGGGTACAAAGACCCTAACCAAATTGACAACTTGGAGACTTCTCAAATGAAGGTAAAAGGTATATTAGAATCTCAAGAGAAGAAGGCAGTCCCCCCTCCTGGACAGTCAAGAATGAGGAGTGTCCACTTGTTGCTGAGAAACCTAGGTTAAATAGAAAATCACTGCCCAACCCCTCTCCCCAAACCCCCTTATGCAAAGCTTTTATCTTGATTGGTTCTTGAAGTTACTTTCCCCTATACTATAGGTGGAGTGATTATGGATTGACTAAAAATGAGGTAATTCGAGCAAAAGTTTCATGATTCTAAAGTTAGATGATTTCTAGGAAAATTGAAACTCAGGCCTTGAGACTGAGGCCCAAGGCTTCACATACTTTAGCAGATAGTCTGTGAGAAACCACAATATCCATTCTACACATTCCCAAGGGACTATCTTTTCCAAGGAGGGAGACTTTTGGTTGAGCCCTCCCATTTTGAATGTTTGACAAGACTTTTCAGTCTCCCACATCCAATTTGGTAGAGTCACCCTCCAACCCTCCCAATCCTCTCCTGTCCAGAGCACAGTTCCAGAGTCTGTAGCCCTCCACTCAAGGATCGACTCAAGGGTCTCACAGGTCTTATCTTTGGTGTCCCCTGCACAAAAGTTACCTGACTGACCATCAGGATTTGCCTTGGATTTACTGACTTTTATTTTACCCTGAGTCTCTCCTCTTGGGGTCACTAGACCTTGGAAGCAGGGAAAGGTCCTGGATGTCTGAAGGCTGCCTAAAGCAAGGCAGGCCATCCCTGCTAAGACCCTTGAGACCCTGCCCATTCATCAGGTCACTCAACCACATCTCTAGGATGACTAAATTACCGTATATGGGAGTTTCAATGCCAAGGTGGTCCCAATTTAATTTCACAAAGAAAAGGCTCGGGGCAGCCAGGTGGTGCAGTGGATAGAGCACCAGGCCTGAATTAAGGAGGACCTGAGTTCAAATCTGGTCTCAGACACTTAATACTTCCTAGTTGTGTGACCCTGGGCAAGTCACTTAACCCCAATTGCCTCAGGGGGGAAAAAGGCCTGTAGGGTCCCACTCCTTGTAAACCACATGATCTCTGGAGAAAGAAATCTCTTGGGGCACAGCTGACCTTAGACCTTCACTCAATTCTTAGAACACTGTCTCTCCCTCTTGTGAGAATTTACTTCATTCACTGCCCTTAAGCATAGAGAAGTGGGGACATGCATTTTACCTCCCTATTTTCAGGTTTATTATCTCAATTTAACTTCAGGGACATGACTGGGATTTCTGACAGGCCACAGAAAGGTGGCACTGATGGAGACCTCCATAGAGGGTGGAATCCTGGCGCTAAATTGATCTCTATCAGAGCCTTCTCCCTGCCTGCCTCAGGGATTAATTTTTATCAATTCCTCTGCAAACCACACCTAACATTGAAGACCTCATCATCTACTAACCACAATTATTGATACTGTAATATTGAAGATCACATCATATTAACCCTTGCTTTCTACAAACCGGGTTCATAGTATCAAATTCTCCCAATGCAGATGAGACTTCAAAGATTTATTCTTTGTCTGGGTCCCCAGTTTGTGTCCAAGGATCCCCTTAATGCTATCAAATACTGAGGATAATATGTAAAACTATGGCAATCAATTCAATGTAAAGCTCTGTTGCATGCAATGGGGAGGAAGAGGAAGGAAAGAGAAGAAAAGGGGACCTGGGCAAAAACAAAAATAGAATATGACTCGTATAAGGGCAGGGCTGCATCGAGGAACATAAAGGCACAGGTTCATTCAGCAGCAAGGGTGTGTTTCTTCCGGGAGGGAAAAGTATGCTCCAAAGCACCCTTCTTTTTATAAACAATTTTTTATTTATTTAAAGTATTCTTTTCTTTTTGAATTTTGAGTTCCAAATTCTCTCCCTCCCCCAAATGCTGAGAAGGTAAGCAATATATCAATTATACATATGAAATCATGCAAAACATATTTTCATAGTAGCCATCTTTCCAAAAAAAGCAAGAAAAAGAAAGTGAGAAAATTATACTTCAATTCATCAGTCTCTCTATGGAGGTATAATTCTTGGAGAGATAACTTTTTTATTATTAGTCCTTTGGATCATTATTATTAGTCTTGGATCATTGTATTGATCAGAGTAGCCAAGTTTTTCAACAGTTCATCATCATTGCAACCTTGTTATTATTATGCACAATGAATTCCCAGTTCTTCTCACTTCACTTTGCATTATATAGATCTTGCCATGATTTCATGAAACTATTCCCCCCAGATGAGCATCCTTTGATTTCCAATTCTTTGCCAACACAAAAAGAGAGTTACAAATATTATTGTACATATAGATCCTTTTCCTTCTTTGACCTTTTTGAGATACAGCTCTATTAGTGGTATTCTTAGGGTACAGCTTCTAAGGGAAATACAGCAATAATCCTAAAGTCCCCTGACCTTAGAGTGCTATTGTTCTAACTATGTGTCAATGATTCTAAAGTTTTCTGGCCTTAGGATAGTCCTACAAATATTGTCAGATACATAATCTGCTGGTCAGTGATAACCAGATTCCTGAAGCCACTCCTCAATTCTACCTCTGGGTCACAAAATTAGCATGTCAGTGACATGAAGAACTGGATAAATTTGTCTCCTTGCTCCTGGTTCTTTGCCAAATTCTTTTGGAACTTAGCCCGCTTCAATTGGCCTGACAATTTCAATAAACTTTGCCCCTTGACTTGGAGGTGGCTTCAAGCCTACAAGTTCTTTTGAGATACCTCAAGACACCAATCTGGGACCCCAGTCTTTTGGGATCTCCTTTTGAATTTCAACAGCATTGCTGGGTCAAAGGATATGCACAGTTTTATAGTTCTTTGAGCCTTGCTCCAAGTTATTCTCCAGAATGATAGGATCAATTCACTATTCCATCCTTCAATCAATTCATTATTTTTATCCCTTCCAGCATTTGTTATTTCTCCTAGGATGAGGGAGTACCTCAGAGATATTTTAATATTTCTTTCTCTAATCAATAGTGTTTTAGAGTATTTCTTCCATATGATTATAGATAGCTTTAATTTCTTCTTAAAATCTTTAATATTACTTCTTTGTCTATGGTACTTTTTACCCTAATGTATTTCCTCTGATTATCCCTTTTAATCAGATCTATTTTTGCTTTGTCTAAGATCATGATTGCTAGCCCTGAACTTTATTTTTAAGTTCAGGGTGAAGCATATTAGATTCTGCTCCAATCCTTTATTTTATCATCTTTTTTTGTTTTTGTTTTTGAAGGCTGTTGGGTTTGAAACCAGGTCCTGAAACCAGAGCTATCCACTGCACCACCCAGCTATTCCTCCGTCCCTTATTTTAATTCTGTAGGTATATTTCTGTGTGTCTCTTATAAACAACATATTGTTGGATTCTGGTTTCTAATCCATTAAACTATCCGTTTTCTTTAACTCTTTCAGGAATTCTTGTTGGGCTTGGGTCCAATTAGCATTTTTATTTGAGATTTTGTTGTAGCAGTTTTACCTTGCTGTCTTCTGAGTTTTTGTCTTGGTTTTCCCTATTTTTCTATGATCATTTTTTTTTTTTTTGTTTTGCTTTTTGCTGAGGCAATTGAGGTTAAGTGACTTGCCCAGGGTCACACAGCTAAGGGATGTTAAGTGTCTGAGACCAGATTTAAATTCAGATCCTTCTGACTTCAGGGCTGGTGCTCTATCTACTGCACCACCTAGCTGCCCCTGATCAATTTTTTTTCCTGTTTATTTGTTTACTCTCATCTATTCCCCATCTATTTTTTGACTTTGCTCTTTATGTTAAAGTTGGGTTCTGCTCACGAAGCTTCAGCCTTTTTCATGCTTCTGTTTTCAGTTAGTTCTGAATCTATACAAGTTTTTGGTGCTTCCAAGTTGGTTTAATCTTGGAAGAAGAATGGTCATTAGGCAGGATGGGTCCCTAGTTCCCTGCAACCACAAACGCTAATATTTCTCTATGCTTTGGTACTTTGATCACATCTCCTTCTCCCTTGTGACTGGTTCTTTGTTGTCTTTACCCTGGAATTGTAGCCCAGAACTGCAAATGGGCAATAGAGCTGTCAATCAACATCAGTTGTACCTAGTGCCAGTGGAGGGTCCTTTCTAATCTCTTTCTAATCAATAGTTTGACCCCCTAACCCTCACAGGGCTGAGAGCTCCCAAAGCTGCAGTTGCTGCTGCCATGGCAGCTGTGTCAGCCACCTGTGTTCAGGACAGGCTTCCACTCCAGTGTCATACCTTGCCTACCTTCCAAATTTCTTTTTTTAGTTTCTTTTGTTTTGGGTTTGTTTATTTGTTTTTGTTTTGTTGTTTTGTTTTGCTTTTGTTTGTTTGTTTGTTTTGTTTTGTTTTTGTGAGACAATTGGTTTTAAGTGACTTGCCCAGAGTTACACAGCTAAGAAGTGTTAATTGTCTGAGGTTGGATTCTAATTCAGGTCCTCCTGAGTCCAGAGCTGGTGCTCTATCCACTCTGCCATCTAGCTGGCACCCCTCTTCCCAGTTTTCTTAGGTCAAAAAAATGTCTCACTCTGATCTTTTATTGGCTCTGTTATTCCAAAATTTCATTTGAGGCATTATTTTGAAGCTGGTTGGAGGAGAATGTTGAGAAAGTTCAGCTGGGCTGACTCTAATACACATCTTGAATCTTCCCCATCTTCAAAGTATCCTTCTGAGAATGGAGTCCACATACTCTGATTTTGTGTGGCTCTCTGGAACCGGCCGAGTTGCCTAACAGAGGTCAGGGCAAAATGTTATTAGAAAGAAAAACAAGCTGCTGGTGGACAAAATATTATCTGGGGGACACAGTTGCACTTACCTTCTAAAAATATCATTGTCAGTATTTTTCCATGAGTATATTCCTTCAGCTACAGCTTCCATTAAGGGGATTCTGTCATCAGGTCTAATATTTTAATAGTAGTTTCTATGCCTAGATTCCATAAATTATAGCCATAAACTACAACCTTCCACCCTTAAAGAGAAGTCTCAAAACCACCAGGTCTAATTTTATAACAGTAATGTATGTTTATTTACTGACTTGATTTCTCTCAATTCCTCATGTCCTTTATTTCTTTCTGAACAATAATATTTTTTTTTGTAATTGGGAATTTATTTTTATTTTTTCTTCTTTCTTTTTTTATTAAAGCTTTTTATTTTCAAAACATATTGAACAATAATATTCCCTTGCATTTCTGCACTGTTTTTTACAGTCATTTCTTCATTCAGGTATCTGTAAGTTTGTAGAGAATGAGGGATCACCTGACATTCTTTTTTTTTTTTTTGCCTTTTTTTTTTTTTTTTTTGCTGAGGCAATTGGGGTTA
>JAJPUD010004768.1:65577-83109 GCA_023553655.1 Myrmecobius fasciatus | reverse complement strand
TCCTATCCTATCCTATCCTATCCTATCCTATCCTATCCTATCCTATCTTATCCTATCCTATCCTCCTGTCCTGTCCTGTCCTGTTCTGTCCTGTCCTATCCTGTCCTATTTTATCCTATCATATCCTATTCTATTCTATCCCATCCTATCCTATCCTATTTATCTTATCCTATCCTATCCTGTTCTGTCCTGTCCTATCCTGTCCTGTCCTGTCCTATCCTATTCTATCCAATCCCATCCTATCCTATTCTATTCTATTTTATTTTTCTTCTTTGCTAGCTCATTTTAAAAAAAATAAGAATTATTGGTGTAAGTACCTCTAATCTTGGGTTGGGAAGGATGGTGTCTGACTTCTCAGACTAAAACTTAGACCAAAATGTAGTATGAGACTTGAATTTGAATCCCACCACTGACACTTATTAAATGTGTGGCCATGGCAATGTCCCATAGTCTATCTCAGCCTCAGTTTCCCCATTTGTAACCCTACAAGTGTCCAACAGAGTGCCTGCTCCACTGTTTCTGCACTAGCCGAGTGCCGGGCCCTTCTCACCCAGTGCGTGTCTCTGCAGCACAGCTAGGCCTGGCGTTCCCAATCAGCCCAGGTTCATTCAGTCTTCCTAGACTCAAACCCCATCTCAAAATACAGTCAGGAGGTGAAAGTCTCTGTGGTTCCTGCTGAGGCTCCAGCCACTGGGGCTTCCCACTTGATGTTTCTGTGGAGCTGGCCCAGAGGTGTTTGCACTTCACATGAGTTAATCCCCATTCTGGGGTCTTTTTTCAGATCTTGGGTTGTACAAGAAGGACTCTGTTCTGTCCCAAGTCTTCTTGATTTTTCATCAGTCTCTGTTTGCCCTGAAGCACAAATTTTGTGGAGGAAATCTGGAGAGGTTGAAATTTATCAATCTGTTCCTCCATCTTCTCATAATCTTCCCTGCTTTTTATTTTCAAAATACATGCAAAGATAGTTTTTAGCATTCACCCTTGCAAAACCTTGCATTCCAAATATTTCTCCCTCCCTTCCCCCAACCCCCCTAGACTGCAAGTAATTCAATATAGGTTAAACATGTGCAATTCTTCTATACATTTTCCACATTGATCATGCTGCACAAGAAAAATCAGATCAAAAAGGAAAAAAAAATGAGGAAAAAAGCAAACAACAACAAAAAGAAGTGAAAATACTATGTTGTGATCCACATTCAGTCCCCATAGTCCCCTTTCTGGATGCAGATCTCTTTCCATTACAAATCTATTAGAATTGGTCTGAATCATCTTATTGCTGAAAAGAGCCAGGCCCATCATGGCTAGTAAATTTCTGACGTTAAATCTGAACTCAGGTTTTCTTGACTCCAGACCGTGTGCTCTATCCACTACTGCATCTCCACACTACCTTAGTAAGATGAAGTAGAAATATGTAAGAACTTGAAGCCAAGAGACACAAATGAAGTCAATGCTCTCTGCATAGTGTCCCCCCAGTTACCTCCAAAACAGCCTCTTAAAGGTTAAATAAGGCCAACTTTCAAAACTTTGGGAGGCTGTGTGACTATGGATGGAGGACCAGCCTAAAGTAAAGTCCATATGGCTTCAAGTCCTATTTCAAATGCATATTGGTGTGGGTCCCACAGCAAGTCACATAACCAAAACTAAACTGTAGAATAGTTGAATAGTTGTTAATGGGTTTTAGTAAAGATCTAAGAAAAAAAAAATCTGCTTTAATAGATATGCAAATTACTTTTGCAAATACAGTAAAATGAAGTTTGGTGCCCAGAAAAGGCTTTGGTTTGATGATGGTCACATAACATAAGTATATTTTGTGCTTTGCACCTCTAATGTGGATCTATAATTAAGCTGTATAGTTAGGTAATTCATTTCTGGTTAGCATTGTTTGTTGAAAGAATCATGCTTTTGGCCCCTTTGAGAATGGCACTGCAGAAAATTGATCACTTAAAGCTCACAATTGTTATTGATATGTATAGATAATGACATACTGTTGCCAAGTTCTTTGGAGTCACATTGGTCTCTCCAGTCATTTCTTTGTAAACACCCTATCAAAATACAGTGTGTTAGTCATGAAGATAAGAAACTCCATGGATTCAGCCAAAACAAAGATAGTGGGTAGAATGTAGTGTGAGACTTGAATTTGAATCCCACCACTGACACTTATTAAATGTGTGACCATGGCAATGTCCCATAGTCTATCTCAGCCTCAGTTTCCCCATTTGTAAAATGAAAGTGATAATAATAGCATCTATCTCACAGAGGATCAAATGAGATAACATATGTAAAGTGCTTTGTAAACCTTAAAACATGACATAGATGCTAACAATGGGTCGCAAGAATTTTCAGGCTTCTTTCTAGCCAGCAAATGATACAGACAGGTAAATAGCTACTTATTTATATACTCAAGAATATGACATATATCATCAGTAGATGAGGGACATGTTTATCACACAATTCTGCAGATGACATGTCTACATCTATTTTTCTTTATCAATCTATTTTTCTATGTAAGAGTCTATCTCTCTATATATCTATCTATATATCTATATCTGTATGTATCTATTTATGAATCTCTGTTTCTGTGTATATATGTATATATCTATGTCTATGTCTCTTGGTTTCTTTCTCCCTCCCTCTCTCTCTCTCCTTCCCTCCCGCCATCTCTCCCTCCCTCTTTCTTTCTCTCTCTGTTTTCCTCTCTCTCTTTTTCTGTCTCTCTGTCTGTCTTTATAGAAGAACATTTTTTTCTTTTATTTGTTGTCTGTCATGACAAAGCAGTAATCCAGGAGGGGTGAGTTCTTGTTACCTCCTTATCAGACAGGATAAAGAGAAGGAACTATTCAAAATCTAATGTATTCTTTTTTGAACTAGGGGGAAATGAAGGGAACAGTATGTGTCAAAAGGCAAGAAATATAATGACAACAAATAAAAGAAAAAAACGTTCTTCTAATAAATGCACTTTTAATATATATAATAGTAATTTGGAGGGTGACTTGCCACCTCACAAAATATTAAAGAGGTGTTCTCAGGGATGCTATGGTTAGTCTGGTAGATGATACTCATAGATGTACTCTTTTCAGGAAGGATTTGTTCATGTCAATAGCAATTTGATATGAAAGGTAGGGGCACAGAATGTCCCAAAGGCCTCTGGTCATGGAAGAAACTACTAGCAATTATTCTATTTTTTCCCTAATATGACTTGACTCACTTTGCTTTCATCAGGATTCTCAGGAATGTGTGCTCAATGAGCATTGGAATAGGATCCATCATCTGGCTTTTTCTTCTAAGCTTAAAGAATGAAAAGATAAAAAATATAAGAACACTTTACAAAAAAAACTTCCTTAGGAAAAAAGGAAGGGCACTTAGTTCTATGCTAAAAGTTTCCTGTCTTCCCAATATTTTAGCACTTCCAAAGTTGTTTTTTTCATTTCTTTTTGATGCCTTAGTTTACATTGTGATTACAATTATCATGCTGCACAAGAAAAATAAAATCAAAAAGGAAAAAAAAGGGAAAAAAAAAAGCAGACAACAATAAAAAGAGTGAAAAATGCTATGTTGTGGTCCACACTCAGATCCCACAGGTCTCTCTCTGGGTGTAGATAGCTTTCTTCATCACTGAACAATTGGAACTGGTTTGAAATATCTCATTGTTGAAGAGAGCCATGTCCATCAGAATTGATCATCATATAGTCTTGTTGTTGCTGTGTATAATGATCTCCTGGTTCTGCTCATTTCACTCAGCATCAGTTCATGAAAGTCTCTCCAGGTCTCTCTGAAATCATCCTGCTGGTCGTTTCTTACAGAACAATAATATTCCATGACATTCATATACCATAATTTGTTCAGCCATTCTCCAATTGACGGGCATCCATTCAGCTTCTAATTTCTAGCCACTACAAAAAGGGCTGCCACAAACATTTTTGCACATGTGGGTCCCTTTCCTTTCTTTAAGATCTCTTTGGGATATAGGCCCAGTGGGGACACTGCTGGGTCAAAGGGTATGCACAGTTTAGTAACTTTTTGAGCATAGTTCTAGATTGCTCTCCAGAATGACTGGATCCATTCATAGTTCCACCAACAATGTATCAGTGTCGCAGTTTTCCCACATCCCCTCCAACATTCGTCATTATCTTTTCCCATCATCTTAGCCAATCTGATACATGTGTAGTGGCATCTCAGAGATATATTAATTTGCATTTCTCTGATCAATAGTGATTTAGAGCACTTTTTCATATGACTAGAAATAGTTTCAATTCTTTATCTGAAAATTGTCTGTTCGTATCCTTTGAGCATTTATCAATTGGAGAATGGCTTGAATTCTTATAATTTTGAGTCAATTCTCTATATATTTTAGAAATGAGGCCTTTATCAGAACCCTTGAATGTAAAATTTTTTCCCCAGTTTATTGCTTCCCTTCTAATCTTGTCTTCATTAGTTTTGTTTGTTCAAAAACTTTTTAACTTAATATAATAAAAATTATCTGTTTTGTATTCAATAATGTATCCAGTTCTTCTATGGCCACAAATTTCTTCATTCTCCACAGATCTGAAAGGTAAAGTATCCTTTGTTCTTCTAATTTGCTTATAATATCATTCTTTATGTCTAAATCATGAAGCCATTTTGATCTTATCTTGTTATAGGATGTTAGATGTGGGTCAATGCCTAGTTTCTGCCATACTAATTTCCAATTTTCCTAGAAGTTTTTGTCAAATAGTGAGATTCTTATCCCAAAAGCTGGGGTCTTTGGGTTTGTCAAACACTAGATTGCTATAGTTATTGCCTATTTTGTCCTGTGAATCTAACCTATTGCACTGATGGACTATTCTATTTCTTAGTACCAAATAATTTTGATGGATGACTTTGTTTTTGAAAATATTAAAAAAATTTTTTTATAACAGTTTCAATAAAATTGGTTTCCTTTGTAATCTTATGTATTTTATTTTATGCATTTAAAAATTTAATTCTGAAAAACAGTCCACAGGCTTCATCAGACTGCTAAAAAATCATACTGTGGCACAAAAAAAGTGGGGTCTTTGTGAGTATCTATCCACAGCTAACCAACTAACTAAAATAATGGAAACTCTTCTCAGAGGTCCCTGGGGGTCTCTTTTGAGAAGAGATGTAAGATAAGGAAATCCTTATCTAATTAATAAGTTTAGTTAAATAATTGGTTTAATCAGAAGGTTATTTGTAAAGATCTTCTTACATTAAAAAGGGAGAAAAAAACTTGTTTCTGTTATTGAAGTCATCAAACAGCTGAAATCCAAAAAAAAAAAAAAAAAAAAGGCAAAGAATCCACTTAAAAATTTCAGTCATCAAAACAGTCAAACAGTCTGATTTGTCAGTCAGTGCTGCTTCCGTGGCTGATTAACAATGGAGTTCATTCTCAAGAAAGAAGGAATTCATAGGTTTACAGAGTGAGAAAGCAAAAAAATAAAAAGCTTATGTTGGTGCCGGGTAATGTGCATTTGGTAGTGAATGGGTAGTTTGGAGTTATAATGCCAAATGAATCTAGAAGAAAAGGAAAGAGAATATTACATCTTATTTATTTATTTAAAAAATTTAATAATAATAATAATATAATATTGATATTATATTAAGTGTAATAAAATTAAAATTTTAATAATAAAATAATTTTTATTTTCAAAACATATATAAAGATAGTTTTCAACATTTACCCTTGCAAAACCTTGTGTTCCAAATTTTTCTCCCTCCCTTCTCTTCATCTCCCTCCCATAGACAACAAGTAATCCAATATAGGTTAAACTTGTGTAGTTCTTCTATACATATTTTTGCAATTATTATGCTGCACAAGAAAAATCAGATAAAAAGGAAAAAAAATGAGAAAGAAAAAATAGCAAGCAAACAACAACAAAAAAGGTAAAAATACTATGTTGTGATCCACATTCAGGTTCCGCCCCCCCCCAGTCCTCTCTCTCTCTGGATGCAGAAGGTACTCTCCATCACAAGTCTATTGGAATTGGCCTGAGTCACCTCACTATCGAACAGAGTCACATCCATCAGAATTGATCATCACATAATCTTGTTGCCATATACAATGTTCTCTTGGTTCTATTCACTTCACTTAGTATCAGTTCGTGTAGGTCTCTCCAGACCTTTCTGAAATCATCCTGCTGATCATTTCTTATAGAACAATAGAGAATAATTGTTTAATTTAATTCCTTATTTTCCTTTGCCTCCAACCTTTTTTTCTCTCAAATGAATTATTTATAAAAATTATATGGCCATGATTTTAACTCTTAAAGCATAAACTTAGGGGTTTCCCCCTTCATTTTCTTTACTTTCATTTTGTTCAACAGAAAAAAACTAGGAAGATTTAAACAGCTATGAATTGCTAGTATCTTATTTTTAGCTAACTTGTGAGCAGCTAGAAAAATTTCATTTTGGCAGTGCTAAAATAGATTTTTACCTTTTAAAGAATAGTTTTCAACAAGGAATAAGTAAATTATTTTTTCTCATTAATAGACCAATTTTTCAAACTGATTGAGGGGGAACTCTAGCAGTGGTTCATAAAAGGATGAGGAACCCAGATTGAGCACTTTATGACCTGTCCTTGGATGCTTGAGGCTTGGGGAAATGATTCCCCTTTCTATTTTGAGTGTTCTCATATCATCTTGAGGGAGTAATAATTTGGAAACCCTGAGAACAGTCTCACTCTCTTCTGACCTGAGGAGACTCATTTTAGTTTTACAGATAGGAGGGAAGGAAGAGACTTTCTTTCAGTTAGTGACTAAAGCTATTTTCACTTATATTCTTAGAATTAAGCCAGTGACTGACAATCAAAACTAAAATTTTTAGAAAGTGTTACAAGAAAGCTGGCATAAATTTTTTTGAAAGGGGCAGCTAACAGCACAGTGGATAGATTATTAATTGTTCCTGGAGTCAGAAGAGTCAGAGTTGAAATACAGCCTCAGACACTCAACATTCACTATTTGTGTGGCTCACCAAGAAAAAAATTGTTGAAAATTCCATCTCAATTGAAATTACTTTATAAAATTGGTCCCTGGGACTCCTTAGAATGGTTTCCAGAGACCAACCACTTGATTTTAATACTTTTGTTCATTTGTAAAAAGACCCTTGACTGGTCCTAGGGCCCTAGACATGTAATGCTGAAATAGGAATTGAAAGAATTGGAGAACTTGACAAAACTGATCCCTGGATAATTTGAGTGTTTGTTAGGTGTAGGAAGGGACTCCCATAAAGGCAAATCTCAGATGGTTTTACTTAGAGATCCAGAAAGTGCCACAGTAAATGTCTTCAGTGAGGAACTTCTCAAAGAATACCTTAGAAGTTCCTTCAACGAATGCTATTCCTGGGATGCCCACAGGAGAAATGGGATCAACCATAAAAGAATAAATATATGCTACAGGATTCCCACTGGGCCATGTTCCCTGGACACATCCTACTCAGTAGTTGAAGAATCAGGGAATTCAAATTTTGGGGAGAAGGTTGGACTCCCTGTCTGGGGATCACTAAAAGGAGGTAGAAGGTAAACCACGTAAGTGTTGGATTTGAGAATAAAAATAGTCGGGCAGAATTGATTTAGCCAAGTATAGAACTTTGATTACTCTACTCTTAAAAAGTTATAAAATTTTATTGTACAATCTCTCCAAACCATTTTAGAACAAGAGTTATTGATATTACTAAAACTTCTGTCTTTATAATATTTGAAACTTTTCAGTTTTACTCAATCCCAGTTGGGACAGCTTTCAACAGAAACTTGGAAGAACATTTTGAAAAATTTAGCAAACCTGTTTTTGTGTATATATTAAAGAAAAATTCATCAAGAAGAGGATAAGTACTGGAGAAAAAATTATAAGACTACAAAACAGGTCATCTTGGCAACTGTAACTTTTTTCTTTTAGCATTAGGGAAACTAAGACTAGAACGAGGGGACAGATCTGTTGCTTCTTAAAGGGCCCATTTATATAAATATCTGTTTTATCTGTGTTTTGACTCACAGTCAAAAGATGTCTTTACCTATTCCTTTTCCTTTAGTGTGATCAACCAAAAGAAACAGGCTATAAAAAGTAAATTTTTCAAAAAAGAAAAATCTTTTTTCTGTTTCCAACATTCATCATGTTGGAGATTACTGAGATGAAAGACACAGAAATTAATTGGAAAATAAGATACAAAAAATGATTGAAAACCAAATTTGTAAGAAAGAACAATTAATTTCTTTCATTTCTAATTTATATTGTAGATTTCTTTATAAAGTATTTTGATGAGTTTATGGAATTTTGATGCCAAAAAGGAGTAGGAAAAAAATCATGTTGTGAGCAATGCAAAGTGATGCCTGATTTACATGTTAATAATCTGGTGGTTTTAAGGCTCCAAGAAAGATCTTTCATTTGTTAAAAGCAATACAAATATAAGCAAAAGAAAAATAGTCCAAGGACAGAAATGCTTTGGAAGACTACAGTGGATTACTCGATCCATTTTGGGGCAATCTAGGTAAGAGCTGGCAGTCAGCAAGAACTTGAGATTTTGAAGACTTTAGAATTGCAAGCCGTTATGTTCCCTTAGCTTATGTGCATATAATTTTTATGACCAAAGAGTTAAAAAAAAACCTAAAAAAAATTAAGAAAGCATAAAACATTTGGAGTCTAAGTTATTGTTTTTAAAAAAGGAATGGTGATTTCATGGAGAAAATTTGGTGAATTGTTAACATTTAAGTGGAAGAGTACATGGAAGAGTAGCCATAACATGTCACAATAAACAGAAGACTTAGGACTTTGTCCTTTATTACTGGGGAATCATTGAGATTCTACAGGTTCAATGGGAAAGTGGACACCTGTCTAATAATGACAAATATATTTTCTTTTTGGGAGAAGTCCAAATCTTCAGGGTTCTACCATGAGGCTAGATTCCTGAATGGATGTCTGTTGATGAAAGAAGGACTTAATAATTATTGTTGGGTTGTCTTCCTAGCAACTCCAGTCTGTTTCCTATTTGATGGGATTCCAAACAACAAGGTGACACTATGAATCTGGAACACTGGAAGGTACTGGGGAAAAAAATGGAATTTCTTGAGGGAAAGAAGAATTGTATTAAATATTTTTATGGATTTCTGTGAGTTCTTTATATATGTAGGTTTTTTTTTTTTCTTGCTCCATTTTCTGTGGGGCTGTCCTGCACTTGAGATCTTGATGCTTTTATGGGTTCTTGGAATCCTTTTTTCCCCCATATCTATGGAGATCTAGACACAAGCTATATTCTGCTATTTTTCAGAACCAAGTATGGGTGGTGGCTTTATAAGCCATTTGGGAAATGTCTAAGACATTGAAGCCCAAATCTTAGGTTGCTGGACTTTTTTTGGGTTCCTCTCACTGTAACATTTTTATATAGTACTTACTATGTGTCAGGCTCTGTGCTAAGTGCTTTACATTTATTATTTTATTTGATCCTCACAGTAAACTAGGGAAATGGATGCTATTATTATCCTAATTTAACAGATGAGAAAATTAAGGCAAAAAGAGATTAAGTAATTTGTTCAGGGTCACAAAGTAAGTGTCTGAGTCTGGATCTGAACTCTTTCTAAGTCCAGACCCAGCCACTATTCACTATCTACTGTACCACCTAGCTGCCCCTATACATTACATAAACATAAATGAATGAAAAAAATCCTTACTAACTACTTACTATGTGCCAAGTATTGTAAAAGTGCTGAAAATATTAATACAAAACATTAATTCCAATGAAGGCAAAACACATAGGATTGGTGATTACCAAGGAACACTTGGACCCATAAAGTGAGTGGAGCCATAGAGAAGCAAGTTGACCCATCCCCTCCAAGAAGAGCTCATGAAGTCAGAGACTCCATATTAATCTCTTTTGTCTGAAATGGAAAAGAATACCTGGCGAGACAAGACCAATACTCCTTTTCCTAGGGCCTCAGAGAAAGAAACCCAAGCTTCTTCTCTAAGAGCAACATCTCTAACTGGAAACCATCAGCAAATGAGTCTATTCAAGAGAGAGATAAACTCTCTTATAAGATATAAGAATAAGAGAGAGAAGATAAAGTCCCAAAGCAATTGAGAAAGTATCTCCCAACACCATGGGAGTTGACTAGACTAGTAGACTAGAACCAACAGAATATCTATACATGCTCTAATGTCTTCCTAAGGCCCTTCTACTGTGCATCCTTGTGATATTCCAGTATGAAGGTTTCCCAGCCTCTACCATAAAGAGAATTTGCATCAGCCAAGCCCACTTAGACCCTCTCTTCTTGTATCTCTCCTCTCTGACATTATACTTTAGGAAACTAGATTTTAAAGAAAAGATAGGAAAGTTTCAATAGCCTGAAGCTCTAATAGAGAAATTATCTCATCAGGAATAAGAGACTCACAAAAATTAGGTTTTGCTAATGTAATTGTAAGTGATTCTATTGAGAAAAACAATAAATAACAACAACAAAAAAAACCCAAATCCTCTTACCCTAATTTCATGGAAATTGATGCGACTTTACAAGGTTGCAATTTTCAATTCAATTCAAGAATTTATTAATTATCTATATGTATCATATACTGAAATAGGAGTTTGAGATAATAAAGACAAAAATGAAAATAGAGTTTTCTCTTCCATATCCATATCCTCTGCAATCTGAAAAATCTGCACAAAATTTTTGGCCTTCCCTTTTATACCAAAGAAAAAGTCTGAATTATTATGGTATTAAAAGATAAAATGTTGATATTATGTAATTCTCTACACATATTTTATGCATTTATGAGTTTCTAAACTTTTTCTGTCATCTACTGGCCTTCATGTTCCATCTGTAGCTTCTGCAACACTCCCTCAAAATTCCCATTTAATTTCTTATGCTGACCTGCAATATATCAAATCACAATGGGAAAAGTTGTGTTGTGGAAGGAATAACTGTGGTCCCTGACCTCAAGGAGCCTACATTTGTAAAGGCTTGGGATTTGACTTCTCTTTCCACTTCATTTGATTATTCACAGAAATCAGGGAGCAGATGACTGAGGTAATGACATATGAATAGATAAACAAAGTACAAAGATGGGTTAATAACCTGTAGCCCCTCTACCAAATTCTTTTTTTTTTTTTCTGAGACAATTGAGGTTAAATGACTTGTCAGATTTGAACTCAGGTCCTCCTGACTTCAGGGCTGGTGTTCAGTGTTCTATCCACTACACCACCTAACTGCTCACCTCTACCAAGTTCTTGACTGAATTGGAAGGGGTATTGCCACTGACTGAAGACTGACTGTATCCCAAGTCAGAGTTTTGTCCAGGTCGGAGTCAGCAGTCCACAAGAATCCATTTCCCAGGAGAAACTCATTGTTCATTTCTTGGGAGAAAGGAGAAGTTTTCACCTTCCTTCTCTCTTAATTGACTCAACCCTTCCTTCTTGTTCAGGAGTTGGGAGAAGAAAAGAATTTCTTCATTCTAGAAGAAACAGATGAATTCAAACATAGCAAATTTAGGGGAAACTGGTTTCTCTTCCCTCCTCAATCATTTAAAAGTAACTTTACAGGTCCTCAGGGTTGTATAAATATAAGCAGATTCTCAGTCTGTATTCTGATTCTATCTTAGGCTGATGTTCTTATCTAGACACTGATAAGATTAACTATGGAAGGACCTTGATTGGAATAGACCAAGAAATAAATGACAACCTCAAGCTTAATATATTCTCCTTCCAAATCACTAGACATCTATTATTCAGCCTCCTAAATGCTGAAAGTAGGAGTCTTATGAAGAGCCTACTTTTAGCCATCCCTACCCCAAGGCTGTGTAAGAACCTAAATATGTATATATCTCCCTTTATTTGGGGGAGCTGCTATCCACTTGGCAACTGCCCATTAGCTGCTGTTTAATTAAACCTTTTCTCTGCCACTTGAATTACTGACCTTCAGTTATAAGGACCAAGGCAGTACTCCAGTGGAAAATTTTCAGAAGATTTCTCAATTAAATAATTCTCCAAAACGGGGAAAAAGAGAGAGAGAGAGAGAGAGAGAAGGTGAGCTCATTCTTTGTTGGTTTTCCAATGTCTGCTTTGGTCATCCCCATCAGAGTTGTGCCCCACTGAGCAGAGAGAGGATATGGCCACTGGAATCAAGCCAGTGTAGCCTTGAAGTAGCCACTGTGGTCAGTAACATAAAAAGTCATTTAAGGCAAAGGAAAAAAATTGTCTCGCCAGAGTAAAAACCAGATGAGATTAAGAAACAGAAATTTGTAGCCTATTCAGTCAGAATGGTAATGTGATTTATTTCCGTTCAGTTTTATTTAGCATCTTGTGACTTCCACTAAAGAAGATAGATTGTTGGAATAATAAAAGGCTGGGAGTTGTGGAAATGCATGGGGTGATATTACAAGGAAGCAAGGGAATCTAGAGGGGAGGAGAGTGAAGAGTTAAGATAATTTAACCAGGGATGCTAATATAGTGAGAGATCTTTAATAAGGAAAAAAGTGTAACTAGACCAAGGGTAATAGCCTGGGAAGCACTTGCAGGCTACACAAACTGGATGTCATGGTGAACTCAAAGAATAGTTGACTGGAAGAGAATTCAAGTTTTAGGAGAGATGGAATGATGGAAGATTATCAGATAAAAGGATTTTAGAATTCTTGATCACAGAAATAAGACACTTTGGGTGATGGCAAAATCACTGGTCACTATCTTCTTGTAAAGTTGAGGTATCATGAAGGGCATGGGAAATGATTATATTGAGGAAGTGGTGAATTAGGGTATTTCAACATAAAAAAAGATCCTCAATTTTCTATATATCCTCTTTTTTGTTCTTCTTTCAATTCTGAAATGTTTGTTAATTATTGTTGAGATGAAGAAATTTATTGATGAGAAAGAAGAAAAATTAAACATTTAAAAATAGAACAACTTCTGTAAGTCTATGTTCCTGGCTAGGATTAGTATTCTCAACCAAGCTGATTCCAATATCAAATGGCTTGTTTGGGTCTACT
Source organism: Myrmecobius fasciatus (assembly GCA_023553655.1). NCBI lineage: Eukaryota > Metazoa > Chordata > Mammalia > Dasyuromorphia > Myrmecobiidae > Myrmecobius > Myrmecobius fasciatus. The sequence goes on along the minus strand of JAJPUD010004768.1, from coordinate 70,159 downwards.
ATGCTGAAAGTATACTGATAATCCTGTTGCTGGAAATCTCTGGTATTAGAGCCTTTTGGGCAGTGGATGAAATGTTGGATTTGCCTCTCAACCTCTGCCTGCCTCAGTTTCTTTGACTGTAAAATGGGGATAATAACAGCACTTTTCTCACCAGGTTGTTGTGAAAAGCAAATGAGATAATATTTGGAAAATGCTTAATATAGTGTCTGGCACATAGTTGTTGTTCAGTCCTTTTCAGTCATGTCTAGATTTTCAGGTTTGAGATTTTCTTGGCAAAGATGCTGGAAGGGGTTGCCATTTCCTTCTTCAGCTCATTTTACATATGAGGAAACTGAGGCAAATGGAGGCAGTGACTTGTTCAGGCTCAAAATTCAGGAAAATGTGTCTTCCTGACTCAAGAATTCTATCTACTGTGCCATGTATAATTGAGATTTGGTAGACTGAAACCTGTGAGTAGACCAGGATCTAGATGGATATGTTCAAAAAGAAAAAGGCACTGGTCCTGAAGTCAGGAGTTCAAATCTGACTTCAGACACTCATTGTGTGACCTTAGATAAATCACTTAATCTTGTTTGCCTCATCTGTGAAATGAGCTGGAAAAGGAAGTGGCAAACTACTCTAGTATTTATGCTAAGAAAACCTCAAATACGGTGGCAATGAGTCAGACAAGACTGGAAAAATGGCTGAACTGAAAATGTCAGGTACTTTGCTAAAGCCACAAATAGAATATCCAGAAGACTTGAATAGACATCACTTGTTCTGAAAAGAATGAAATGGTCTGTAGGCTCAATGAGAGTTAGCAGTGGTAAGACAGGAAGCAAAAAATGAATGCAACCAGAATGGTGTTAGAAGGGGCATCCCAAGAAGACTCATTGTACTATCACATCCAGATTACTGTGTTCAATTGAGGGAACCACAGTTTAAGGATGACTGATAAAATGGTAAATTTCTGTAGCAAAGCACCCAGCATGGAGAAAAGCCTTGAATTCAATGATCCATGAAGATTTATTCAAGGAACTAAGTATGTTTATAGCCTGGAGAAGAGGACACAACACATAATAGCTGGGTTCAAGTATTTTAAGAGTTTAACTTGGAGGATGGTATAGACTTTTTTTGTTTGGCCCTAGTGGTGATAAAAATATAGCGGTTATGATATTGATCTTTTCTGCCCTGATAATATTTGGGCACATCTGATTTCCTTCTGGATACCTTATCTTAGGAAGGGCATTGATAAAGCTATTAAGTGTCCAGAAGAGGGAAACCAAGATGATGAAAAGTCATAATAGGGAATTTTCAACCAGATATAGATTGGACTAAATGGTTCCTTCTAATTCTGAGATCCTATGATTCTGATTCCATATCTCTTTCTCTCCTGAAGAGGGAAAGAAATAAGAAAGAAGAGATTTTCCATCTCTTTGTCTTTAGCCCCTTGTTTGAGTTAACTTCCTTATCTTCTCCATCCAACTGCCTCTTCTCTCACCTATAGGATAAAACATGTACAAATAGGCCTTCATTTACGCACCTCCACTGACCTCTGTAAATTTATTTCTTCCTATATACATAAAACATCAGGTATTTTGTTTCTACTTAATGATTTTGGTCAGTTTGTTGAAACTGGATGGAATTCACATTTTTTTTCTATCTTTCCCCAAATCAATACTGCAAAGATATATAGGAAGCACTTTTAGAAGTTGTTTCTGCTCTTTCGGGATGCTTTGCCTGAGCAAAGAGATTCAATGTCATCTGCTTTCCTTCCAATGACTCATTTTACAGATGAGGTAAGCTCAAAAAGGTTGACTTCTCTGTAATCAAATATTAGCTAGCAATATTGGAATGAGGATCCTTCTGGGTATTTTTGACTTTAAGTTCTTTCCTCTGAACCACTCTAAGCACAATTATTAGGGACAATGACCTAGATGGTCTCTAAGGAGATCCCTTTTGGCTCTCTGATCCTATGCCATATTTTATAGAATTCAGATGATATCTATTTCCTATAGAAAGTAGGAGGTCAGGCACCAGATGTGACAAAAATATGTTTAGTTATTGAGAATTAGGTCTGGGGGCAGCTAGGTGGCACAGTGGATAGAGCACTAGCCCTGAAGTCAGAAGGATTTGAGTTCAAATCTGGCTTCAGACACTTAACACATTCTAGCTGTGTGACCTTGGGCAAGTCACTTAACCCCAATTGCTTCAGAAAAAAGAAAGAAAGAAAAAAAAAAGTAGGTCTTATTTTTTAGATGAAACTTTTTTACATGAAAATTGATAACACAAAAAATAACCAAGAAGAAAACTGAACTTCCATTTTAGTTTCTTAGGTATGAATTTGACTTTCACTTTTGAAATCTGAGCTCCTTGGATAGCTATGGTATTTTGTTTCTTTCTTAACTTTTTTCCTCATTCTGTCTCTGAAAGGGAAAAAAGATTAAATGCTAAATAAGTGGAAAGATGGGGTTGGATGACTCATACCAGCCTATGAGGTGGAGTAATTTAGAACTGATATTTAATGCTTTCCTTAAGTTATCACTTTGTTTACTCAATAATGATAATAGTTTTTGAACCTGATTTAAGTTTCATTTCTTAGTTCATTTTTTCTTCCCTTTTTTTTAGCCAAAGTTTCCTGTTTGAACTAAAGTCCAAAGGTATGTTGACTTCCCTCCAAATTGTGCAACATTATTACTCTGTCGCCTCTGGAATGTTAATCAAAGTTATATAATAAGGGAGAGTCACTGAAAAATGATGGCTTTTGATGTGACTTAAAAGGAAAAAAAAGAGGCTTGAATGAAAAGTAATCTTAGATATAAAATTTTAAACTTTACTTATTTTCATGAAGAATAAAATGAATATCAATAAGGCAGTATAGTATAGTAACACTGGACTTTGAGTTAGGAAGATCTGAGTTCAAAACCTGTCTCAGACACTTTCTACCTATATGACCAGAAGCAATTAACTTAAGCCTTTTTTTTCCAGTTTGTTTCCCCATCTCTGAAATAGAGATGATCAGAACTGTATTAACTACTGCCCATCATTATTGTGCAGCTCAAATGAGATGGTGTTACACACTTTACATATTTTAACATACTTTACAAACTTTAAAGCCATATATGACTGGCAAATACTATTATTGCAAGACACTTGGAATGAAACATATTTTTATTTCTTTTTATTTGCCTTTTATTGAATCACAGAATTTCAGAATGGAAAGGAACCTTGCACAGCAGAAAGAACATTGGATTTTAAGTTACAGCAATATGCAGCTTAAAATTTAATTATTTGTTTGGATTATGGCATCATACATTTACTCAACTGAGCTTGAACTAAGACCCTCAGATCTTCTTCAGATAAATTTCTGGCTTTCATACTTCCTTCATCTTTGTACTTTTGAAGTTGAATTTTTAAACACAGGAGTAAGATTTTCTGTTTTTTTTTTTCCCCAATAAATGTCATTTGATTCTTATACCGTCTTAAAAGAGCTAAAAACTTAAAGGTCCCCAGAATTACATTTGAAAACAGTTGTACAAAAAAACCTGAAGCTTCGGACAGTGCCCCCTCCATTTGGGGAGCGTAGTCCCACCTTAGCATAGAGATAAAAGTTAAGATGTAAGCTGGAAAATGAGCCAACAACAGAAAAAAAAATTCTGAGCATAGAAAGTTATTATGGTGATAAAGAAGATCAAAACACACATTCAGAAGAAAGCAAAAAGACAAACTCCCTATATCCAAAGTCACAAAGAAAAATATGAATTTATCTCAGGCCATGGAAGAGCTCAAAAAAAATTTTTTTAAATCAAGTGTGAGAGGTAAAAGAAAATATGGTAAGAGAAATGAGAGGGATGCAAGAAAATCATGAAAAAAAAGAGTCAACAACTTGGTAAAGGAGGCACAAAAAAAAATACTGAAGAAAATAACACCTTAAAAAAAACCAGAATAAGCCAAAAAGCAAAAGAGGCACAAAAATCAAATGAAGAGAAGAATGCCTTGAAAAGCAGAATTGGTCAAATGCAAAATAGATATTAAAAAATTCACTGAAGAGAAGAGCTTCTTAAAAAGTAAAATTGATCAAGTGGAAAAAGAGGTACCAAAAACTCACTGAAGAAAATAATTCTTTAAAAGTTAAAATTGGGCAACTGGAGGCTAATGACTTTATGAGACATTAAGAAACAATCAAAAAAAAATTTTACAAATGAAAAAATAGAAGAAAATGTGAACTATCTCATTGGAAAAAATTAACTGACCTGGAAAATAGATCCAAGAGAAAAAAAAAAAGAATTATTGGACTACTTGAAATTTATGTTAAAAAAGGAGCCTTGACATAATTTTTCAAGAAATTGTGGAGGAAAACTCCCCTGATATTCTAGAACCAGAAGATAAAATAGAAATTAAAAAAAAATCCACTAATCACTTCATGAAAGAGATCTCAAAATGAAAACTTCCAGGAATATTATAGCCAAATTTCAGACCTCCCAGATCAAGAAGAAAATACTTCAAGCAGTCAAAAATAAACAATTAAACTCTCCAATAGATAAATGGTCAAAAGATATGAACAAACAATTTTCAGATGAAGAAATTAAAACCATTTCTAGTC
>JAJPUD010004768.1:33605-52455 GCA_023553655.1 Myrmecobius fasciatus | reverse complement strand
GTGAAGTGGTACCTCAGGGTTGTCTTGATTTGCATTTCTCTGATCAATAGTGATTTGGAGCACCTTTTCATATGACTATAAATAGTTTTAATTTCATCCTCTGAAAATTGTCTGTTCATATCCTTTGACCATTTATTGATTGGAGAATGGCTTGAATTTTTATATGAGACAATTCTCTATATATTTTAGAGATGAGACCTTTATCAGAACCCTTAAATGTAAAGATGATTTCCCAATTTATTGCTTCCCTCCTAATCTTGTCTGCATTGATTTTGTTTGTACAAAAACTTTTTAACTTAATATAGTCAAAGTTATCTATCTGGTTTTCAATTAAGAGTTCCAGTTCTTCTTTGGACATAAATTTATTCCATCTCCATAGGTCTGAGAGGTAAACTATATTACGTTCCTCTAATTTACTTATAGTATCACTCTTTATATCCAGATCATGAACCCATTTAGATCTTATCTTGGTATGTGGTGTTAGATGTGGGTCAAGCCCTAATTTCTTCCACACTAGTTTTCAGTTTTCCCAGCAGTTTTTGTCAAATAGTGAATACTTATCCCAAAAGCTGGGGTCTTTGGGTTTATCAAAAACCAAATTGTAAAGCACAGATAATTTGACAAGATTGCATAGCCTTGTATTTCAGATTTTCTCCTCCTTCCTTCCCCCCTCCCCTAGATGGCAAACAATCCAATATATGTTATACATGGTAAAAAATATGTATTAAATCCAATATATGTAAGCATATTTATACAATTCTTTTGCTACACAAGAAAAATAGAATCAAAAAGGAAAGTAAATGAGTAAGAAGCAAAATGCAAGCAAACAACAACCAAAAGAGCGAGAATAGTATGTTGTAATCCACATTCAGTTCCCACAGTCCTTTCTCTGGGGGTAGATGGCTCTCTCCATTACAAGATCACTGAAACCAGCATCAGTCATCTCATTGTTGGAAAGAGTTAAATCCATCAGAATTGGTGATCCTATAATATTGATGTTGCCATGGACAATGATCATGGAGTTTACATTTGAGGGCAAAACATGTCTATATAAATAAAAAGGATATAGAAAGGAAAAACTCTGAGTGACTAAGTCATCTTGATTATTATTAATACCCAAATTAATTACAAAGAACGTATGAAGGAAGACGCTATATATACATCCAGAAAAAGAATTGATAAATAGTATGTATAGAATGGAGTATATACATATATATGCATATATATATATACACATGTACATGCACATATATATATACATATGTGTATATATTTATGTTTATATTTGTGTCTAATAGCATCTCTGAAGGATAGGGAGGAGGAAAGAAAAAAGGGGAAAAAGAAAATTACATGATATTTTTATTACATATTTAAAAGGAGTAGTAAGTTGTACATAATAAATTTCCAGTTTCATATACAATCATCTTTTTTTTATTCTACAATGTTATGAAAATGCTTATTTTATTTCTTAACTTCAGAATAAAATAAATAAATTTAAAAAAAAGCAAATTCTGTGAGGCAGCATCTTGGGCCATCGGGCACCATGTTTGCAGGGAATAGAGATGGTCTCTATGGGGTTCAGCTCTGAGCTTCTTCCTCTTCCTCTATCTTTTCAATCGTTCTCTGCCAGGCCAGACTTGATCTTCTTCATCCTTGATATCCTTTCTTCACCCATTCATCTCTACACCACAGATCAGCTTATACTTCCAGCCTTTATGAATTTTGGTTGTCATCATCCCAACTCTCACAAGTGCCCAGTAGGAAGGTACCTCTATCTCTCCCTTGAAGTGCTAGGGGTAAGTCTAGTAGATTATGGCATCTTTTCTAATGCTATTGTTCTGAGTGCCCATTCCATTTTTCCCCCTAATATCAATTGCCAGAAGTTAACTGCTCCAATTAGCATCAATTCACTTTTGCAATGGGAGAGTTACTGAAAAGATATGGCAAGAAACAAAGTTCAAAACCTCTCTCTGAATCAGGGTACACTCTCTCTGCTCTCCTATAGATCCTTGGGGAGAGTAGGCTCAAACTTAAAGAATTTTTAGTGTAAAGAATTTGTTCCACCAAATTTACTTCTGAATGTAGCACAATTGAGATGTGAAGATGTTCTATTCTCTTTAAAACACAGCATCATAGAGCCAAACTTATCTGTGGCTGAGCTGGGGCAAGCAGGTTACTCCTTAGGGAGGAAAGGGCTCAACCACAACCACATGATTGGTTTATGATCTAATTTATTATTTGGTCAAATTTATGATCAACATTCCTTCCCATCCTGTTCCCTGGGACTTTTCATTCTTTTTTTTTTTTTTTTTTTTTTTTGCTTTTTTTGCTGAGGCAATTGGGGTTAAGTGACTTGCCCAGGGTCACACAGCTAGGGAATGTTAAATGTCTGAGACCAGATTTGAACTCAGGTTTTCCTGACGTCAGGGCTGGTGCTCTATTCACTGCACCACCTAGCTACCCCTCCCCAGGACATTTCATTCTTTGTGACAACTTTAATCCCTATAAAGTAGGGTTCAGAAGATAGTTTATGATTTAAATGAGATAATGGAGTAAATGAAACACCTGTTAAAGTTATTCTGAGGAGGCTTTTTTTTTTTTATCTTATCTTCACACCAAATGTGGGGAATGTTATTAGATGAGCCAAAGATCATATTTTGTTCCTGTTTGGTTTGGTGTCTCTGAGGATGCTTCATACCATGTTAGGATGGCTAAATTGGAAGGAGAAACAATTCTTGAATATATGCCCATATTTGGATTCTAGTGATATTCTCCAATGCGTAGTTTACCTACACAAAAATGGTTCCAAAAGGATTGGAAGAGCAGCACTACTAGACCAAATAAACACAGAAATGACAAATGCAATGGAGATGATGAATTTTATGGATTTGGAGGAAATTGGAGTCAGATTTGACAGAACAATAAAACAGAAATGTAGTCAAGATATTTAAAAGAACAAAGGCGATTAAACCTTTGGGGGAAACTATGTTTATTATTATTAAAAAAGCCAAACAAGGAAACATTAATACTTGCATCATCTCCTCTTCCTACTTTTCCATTACTAGGAAAACTATTTTCAAGTCATCTCCCACACATATGGAAGGTATATTATTTCATATAGCTGTTGTGAGACTCAAACATATGCAGTGTGTTAATCAATCAATCAATAACTATTTATGAAGCATTTGTATGTCTCAAGCATTTTGTTAGTCAGTTAACATACATTTATTTAGTACCTCCCAAGTACCAAGAACTGTGCTGAAGGCTAATCATAAAAAAGAAGCAAAAGGGCACAGTTAGGCAGCACAGTGGATGGAGCACCAGCCCTGAAGTCAGGAAAACCTGAATTCAAATCCGGCCTCAGACACTTAACACTTTCCTGGCTGTGTGACCCTGGGCAAGTCACTTAACCCCAATTTCCTCAGGGAAAAAAATAAGCAAAAGACAAATCCTGCTCTCAAGGAGCTTACAAAGTAATTGGAGAGTGAGAATGAAGAGAAAGTACACTCCACGTAGTTCAATTCAGTGAGCATTTATTATATGTCAGGAATTGTGAAAGACTAGGAATGCGAAATCACAGGATATACAATGTCCTGTGTGAGGAATAGAAAGGAAGCCAAACTGACTGGACCCATAGAGTGGGTGCAACCATTCTAGGAAGATAAGCAGGATCCAAGTGGTGAAGGGTTTTACCTGATAAAGGGAGGACTCTGTGTGTGTGTGTGTGTGTGTGTGTGTGTGTATTTTATTTTAGAGGCTAAAAGGAACCAGAGGTGCTTTTTGAGCGTGGCTATGACACAGCCTGACCGGTGTCCTTTGGGTATTCCTTTGGGAGCTATATGAAGGAGGATTGGAGATGGGGGAAAAATCAGGGGCATGAAGACCAATTAGGAATGGTAGAAATAGTCCAGGTCAAGAATGATGAGGGTTTGAACTAAGGGAGTGTTGGTGTGAGTGGAGAGAAGGAAACAAAAATGAGATGGAGTGGATTTAGACCTGATAATGTTGGGGTCCAAGCAGATATTAATAATACCATTACCATATAATAATACTCCTCTTTCCCCCCAGTGGACTTTTCTGTCTGTATTCTAAACAACCACACATGCAGTTCCATCAAGGCTTTAGCCATATTAGCAAATTCCTCCTATAACTTCAAAATCTACATATCTTGTGATATAGTCAGATTCCATAAATATCTTTGTCTTGCTTTGTAGGGACATCTGGTTCCTGCTAACTTCTGCTAGCCCCTGATAAATTCTTAAAAGGAGCACAGCCTGCTCTGTATTCATAATTCTCAATTAATCTTAACAAATGCCTTTACTTGATTTGGAGATGGTCTGTCTATTAGATCATACAGGATCAAAAGCTCAGCAGAGAGATGGAGATCTGCCATCTTTTGCTTAAGAGAGACAAAATGGAGCTATGGAAGTGATAAATGAGATCACCAAGAGAGAGTGTAGAGAGAGCAGAGGGTTCAGCATAGAGCCTGGAACACATGGTTAGTGATGGCTCATGAAAGGCACTCTAGGAAGAGATCCCTGAGGAACAGCTAAATACAACCATGTCTCTTTTGGGAGAATAATAGAGTAAAGTGAAGAATTTTTGTTTGTCAATGAAATGTTTCCAATGAGTTCCAATTGTTCAGGGAAGAAAGCCATATACACCCAGAGAGAGGGATATGAAATATGGATCACAACATAACATTTCCATGCTCTCGATTGATGTTTGCTTGCATTGTGTTTCCTTTCTCTGACTTTTTTTTCTTGTAGATAACGATTTCTCTTGCACAACAATAATGTGTGGAAATATATATACATATATTTGATTTGTCAAGTATTTTAACATAATTAACATGTAGTGGATTTCCTGCCATCTAGGGTAGGGGTGGGGACTAGGGGGGAAAATTTGTAACAGAAAGCTTTATAAGGGTCAATGTTGAAGAGTTACCCATACATATGTTTTGCAAATAAAAAGCTTTAATAAAAAAAACAAAAACAAAACAAAACAAAAAAAAAGAATTTTTTTTGTTTATTTGTTTAGAGTAGGGAAGACATGGACACGTTGCAATTGAGCAGTAGAAAGAAGGAGTCTGTAAACTTATAAAAAAAATTTGTTAACTGTATTTCAACATGATTGGCTTTCTTTGTGTTCTTGTATATTGTATTATATATATATTAAAAAACATTATTTTGAGAAGAGTTTTGTAGGATTCACGAAACACCCAGAGGTATATGCTACACAAAAACTCTTGCTGTGGTCCTGGAGATTGCAAGTGGAAAATTAAGACTTCAGAAATTTAGTCTATAAATAATTTTTGGTACCTCTTATCTTTGTGTGATCTCATTATCACAGGTTCAGAGGTATATTGTTAAAGATCAATGTGCTGGAGCAAGGAACCTAGATTCTGTTCAAATTTCAGTGAATAAGCACCAGCCCTGAAGTCAGGAGGACCTGAGTTCAAATCTGGTCTCAGACACTTCCTAGCTGTGTGACCCTGGGCAAGTCACTTAACCCCAATTGCCTCAGCAAAAAGAAAAAAAAAATACAAATTTCAGTGAATAGAGACTCTTATTTTAATTAAGAAACAATGTTTATTTTAATAAAAGAAAGAGAGAAAGAAGAGTGGGAAGAAAGAAAGAAAGAAAGAAAGAAAGAAAGAAAGAAAGAAAGAAAGAAAGAAAGAAAGAAAGAAAGGAAGGAAGAAAGAAAGAAAGAAGAAAAAAGAAAAAAAGGAAGGAAGGAAGGAAGATTGGAATGAAGGAAGGGAAAGAGAGAGGCGGGGAAAGAGGGGGGGAGGGAAAGAGAGAGAGGGAGATAAGGAGATGGAGAGGGAGAAGGAGAGGAAGAGGGAGAGGGAAAGGAAGAGGGAGGGAGGGAAGAAGGGAAAGATGCTGGGGGGGTGAGGAAGGGAGGAAGAAAAGAATGATACATCACCAAATAGAGTGTATCTACATCTGGATCACACGGCTGGGGAGTCCCCATTCAGCCTCCAGAGTCCCAACTGGGAAAATTCCGAGCAATGCATCCATTCCATAGGTGAGGCCATGAAAAGCAAAGGAAAGAGCTCTACTTTTTACACATAATTGGTTTCTTTGTGTTCTTGTATATTTTATTATATATGTTCAAAAAAGATCTATATTTACCCAAGTTAATGTGTAATCATCTGACAAACATAATCTGGTTATTCATGGTGTTTTGTTCATTGGAAGTGGGCCAGACTTTCATAGAAGAAGGTCATGTAGTCCAATTATGAGGATACAGAAATTATTTTCCCATAACAATAAGGGGGTCAAGCAGCAGACATATTCCCACAATATGGAACCTATTATAAGAGCTATTTCAGAGTTGAGATGGAAGTTTTGTATTGATTATTGCCTTTCAAGGGGAAAGTTTCCCAGGAGTCAAGGCTATAAAAGATAGCCTCCTATTTCTATTAGAACAGCCCTAAAAAGTTAACCACTGGATGAATCACTTTCCTTTCTTCCTCTTTTGTCTCCTTAATCCCTTACATTACTCAGAGATCCCAAACATACATCAGAGAGCAGAAGTGATAGTGCTTTGTTTCCCCACCCATTACTACTCTTGAACCACTCCCCCCCAAATAAGGGAATATCCCTAACACCCATGGCACATGGGACTTTTCCAGAATGAAAGGAGAAAGCTAGGAAGTCATCTTGGGAGCTCCCATATCCCCCCAATCTGGATATAGACTGGAAGGACTCCTCTCTCTAACCAACTATAAAGAACTTCCTTTAATAAATGCCCTTTAATAAATAAATCTTACACCTGGGTTTTCTACTTTTCCCTTTCTTAGTGTGTGTTTATTTACATCACCGTTCCTTTGATAAATTCTTTGTTCCAAGAACTCACACAGACAATCTTCATGCAAATAGCTGTGGTGAGTGCCCCTAATTCAGGGAAATAACTTGCATATAGACAGTCTGAAAATATTACATTCAGATTGTATTCAAGAACAAAGATGCTTTATATTTTTAACTCTAACATCAATTACATATAGCTTACAGCTGATGGGGAAAAAAAGATAAAAGTTTTTTCAGCTTTTTTTTCTTTTTTTTACTATTGGGGGAAAAAGTCAATCAGGACAAAGACATAGCACTACTAATTTAAAGAATAAAAATTACTTCTAAATAATTTAATTTTTATAACTTACAATTCAACATTTTTAAAGTAATGAATTATGTCAATGTTAAAGGACCACTGTCAGGATAAAAATAAACATATTAAAAAGTTATATATAGGGGCAGCTAGGTGGCTCTAGTGGTTAGAGCACCAGCCCTGAAGTCAGGAGGACCTGAGTTCAAATCTGGTCTCAGACACTTCCTAGCTGTGTGACCCTGGGCAAGTCACTTAACCCCAATTGCCTCAGCAAAAAGCAAAAAAAAAAAAAAAAAAAGTTATATATATTAGGAAAATGTTTTGGGGTTTTTTTTTTAATCTATTTTACTCTTGGCATACTCCAAATCACAGAGTTGATAAAATTTTTTCAATACTTCCTGTTCACTCCCACTCACATTAATATCAATAGCAGTCCTATCCCATTAAAATGCATTAAAACATATACATATACATGTATATCTACATATGTTTGCCTCAGTTTCCTTATCTGTAAAATGAACCAGAGAAGGAAGTGGCAAACTGATGAGTATTGATCACTATCAGTCAGGGTTGCTTGGGAAAAGAATTTCAGGGAGCAAATGAGTTCTCAGTCAAGGTAGACTTTAATGTGAACAGCAAGGTGGTACCAGCAACAAAGCAGAGAAAGAGTCCCATATTTAAACCAGTTTCTGAGCCAAGTATCATAGGCTGAATTAGTTCTAACATGAGAAATTAACCGCAAGGAATAAAAAACAGGATGTGGTTTCCCACTCAGACAGATGCAAGAGATTCAGATGCTGCTACATGTTTCAAAGAAATAGGGTTGTAAACATGGTTAATTACATATACCTCCTTCCTGCCCCCTCTCCTCCACAGGTGCAGAGGACTTGGGTCATGCTACTTGTTTCAAAGTACTAGAGTTGTAACCATGGTTGGTCATGTATACCCTAAGTACCAAAAAATAGTCTTTATTAATGGACAAAAGTCCCATTGTTTCTGGGCAAGTTTCCACTGGGCTTGGTAAAAGGTAAGGGCTAAAAGCAACCCCATCAAAACTACTTTAGTATCTTTGCCAAGAAAACTCCAAAGGGCATCATGAAGAGTCAAATGTGACTGAAGAATGACTGAACTGAATATTATCATACAAATTTCTGTCCTTGTTTTGCTCTTTGTTTTGCATCAGTTCATATACATCTTTCCAGTTTCCTCTGAAGCTGTCCATTTCTTATGGCAAAATAATATTCTATTATGTTCATATGCTGCAATTTATTTAATTGTTTCCCAATAGGAAGATGCTCTTTTACTTTTTGGCTCCCTCAAATAGGTTTATGACAAATATTTCTGCACATAGGGTCCTTTTCCAATCTGAGTTCTTCAGGGTTATAGGACTAATCATGGAATGATCAAAAAGTATTTACAATCTGGTAACTTTTTGGGTATAGTCTCAAATTAATTCCAGAATAGCTGGACCAATTTATATCTTCACCAACAGTACACTATGGTGCTCATTTTCCCTTAGTTGATCCAAAATGGGGCATTTTCCTTTTTTGTTAACTTTACTGATCTGAAAGTTGGAAGGTTGTTGGAGATGACTCTAATATCAGAACTCTCTTAGTGTGGGTTTGATGTTGAGATGAATGATAACTTATCAAATAATTAGAAAAAGGAAGTTTATTGTGCTGTAACCCAGTGGTGGTAGAATAGATAGATCATCAGGCCTGTGGTCAGAAATATAAATCTGGACTCAAGACACTCATTAGCTGTTGTAACCCTGGGCAAAATCACTTAACCCTATTTGTCTCAGTTTTCTCTGGAGCTGGAGAAGGAAATAAAGTCACTCTAATATCTCTGCTAAAAAAATCCCAAATGGGACCATGAAGAGTTGGGCGCCACTAAACATCAATTCAGCAAAAATATGAAACAAAGACACAATGGTCTCCTTCATCTCCATATAGAAGCATGTATGATGGGGTTGTTTATGCCTTTAGGTGACCAGGAATATGTAAAGAAACGCAGGGAGGCAATCCTAAACATAGCTTTATCTGAGGAGAGCTAATCCTTAAGGATTAGAGAAGGAGGAGGGCCCAGGTTTCCCTAAATTATGAGTGGGAGCAAAGAAGCTGATAAATAGTAATTATGTCATTTTGAGGTAAAACCTCAAAGTTGCTTTAATTTGCATTTCTCTAATTATTACTTCTATAGAACAGTGGTGTTGAATAAGGGGCTGCACCCAGCATAGTGATATTTTTACTTATTTTGTTAAATATTTCTCATTTACATTTTTATTTATTTTGGGAAGCACTTGAGAGCAGTTGAGGTAATTGATACCTTTGCTATAGAATTTTTTAAAAAAAATTTCCTTTTTTTAATTCTGAGGGTGTATGGCATTACATTGATATTCTTTTTTCTCTAAGTTTCTAGCACACCATTCTCTCCTGATTCTGATTATCACTCAATCTCCTTTTCTGGATCGTCATCTATGTCACTCCCATCACTTCAAAATCCACCATTTCCTACCATTTCACCTGGAAATCTCATCAGCACCCATAAATTCAATTATAATCTATAAGCTGATGACTATAAGATCTACATGTACAGCCTTAACCTCTCTGGTGACTATGACTCTCATATCTCCAATTGGCTATTAGGTATCTCTAGTTGGATCTCCTATAAATATCTTAAATTCAATATGTCCAAACCTGACCCCAACTTTATTGTCTCCCTACCCCCATATTTCCCCTCAGTTAATCTCTCCAAGCCTTTTCCTCTTTAAAACTTGCCCATTATTTTTGAGAGTAACAACAACCCCCAATCCACCAGATGCACAACCAAGGGATCATTTTTGATTCTTCATTGTCCATCCCCACTCATATCTAAGCTATTGCATCTTGATAACACCTCTTAAATTGGTCTCCTTATTTCCTTTGATGCTGTCACCATTCTGGTGCAGCCCCTTCTGGATTACTGTGGTAGTTTATTGGTGGATAGACCTCCAACAACTTTTTCTCTACTTTATTCTCCATACAGCCACCCCATCATCAATAAACTCTAGTGGCTCCCTTTTACCTCCAAGATCAAATACAAAATCCCTAGTTTTGCATTCAAAGCCTTGCATAATCTAGCCCTTCCCCAGTTTTCTAATTTTATAATACTTTACACCCTCCAAATACTCTTCAACTCAGTTGTGTTGGCTTCCTGGCTGTTCCTGGAATAAGATATTCCATTTCTCAGCTTTCAGCATTTTTTTCTCTCTGTCCCCCTTACCTAGAATGTTCTCTGTGGATGGGATAAATTGAGTGTAGACCTCTCATAAAACAGTGGCCTTGACCCATGCCCTAATTGTGACTTGAGATTTTGCAATAATAAATTGAGCTATAGCTAAAAGCTGCAGGTATTCTATTATCTTAGATAAACAAACATTTCCCTCTGGTCTCTCCAGTTCCCCACCCCCTTTTCATTAGCATTTAAGTACCTAATACAGTAATGTGTGTTCTGGGATTGATATTTAGTCTCTGGGTAAATTAGAACTCACCAGCCAATGTATAAAAAGATCAGAAAGCAGGGTGGGGGCTTCTGGTTAGGGTCTGTATAATCCTGTGTTTGCAGTTTGCACTTTGCACTCATCTAGTGACACCTTGTCTGCTGGGAGTTGCCAGATCATAATAAACCCTTTTTTGCTTTTTACCTTAAGATTTTCTGATTTTAATTTGGATAAAGGTTGCTGTCCCATACATCCTTGTACATTTCTATATTCTAGATTTTCTGACTTCCATCAATTCCCAGTTAAGCCCCCTCCTTTTACAGGAACCCCTTCTTAATCCTCTTAATTCTAATTTGCTTCCCTCAGTCAACAATTTCTTATTTGTCCCGGATATAGCTTGTTTGTATATATATATATATATATAGTTTGTATGTATATAGTTTTTGGCTTGAAGTCTCCTCCACTAGATTATGAGCTTTTCCAGAATAAGAACTGACTTTTATCTCTTTTCTGTAGCCCTATTGCTTAGTACAATGTCTGGCATATAAAAGGTACCCAATAAATTCTTATTGATTGACTGTAACAAATTCTCAGGAAATTTTCTCCCCCTCCCCACCCTCCAGGCACATTTCCATATAGAAAGTAATACAAAGAGAGGGGATTATTTGTAAAACTGCAAATCTATTGGATTGGTTAAATAAACACACAATAAATCCAACATATTTAGTTTTTTTGTAAAGAAAAAAGTTACATAACACACCACACATATTACTTTAAATTTTTTTATGACAGCTTTTTATTTTCAAAACATATGCATGAATAATTCTTCAACATTGATCTTTGCAAAACCTTGTGTTCCAAATTTCCACACATTACTTTCTTTCTTTCTTTCTTTTTTTTTTATTAAAGGTTTTTATTTGTATAGCCTATGTATGGGTAGTTCCTCAGAATTGATCTTTACAAAGCTTTCTGTTACAAATTTTATCCCCAGTCCCCTCCCCTCCCCTAGATGGCAGGAAGTCCACTACATGTTAATAATGTTGAAATACTTGACAAGTTGTGCAAGAAAAATCCTATCTACAAGAAAAAAAAAGAACATCAGAGAAAGGAAACACAATGCAAATAAATATCAATAGAGAGCATGAAAATGTTGTGTTGTGGTCCATATTTCATATCCCTCTCTCTGGGTGTATATGGCTTTCTTCAGTGAACAGTTGGAACTGGTTTGAAACAATTCTTTGTTGCAGAGAGCTATGTCCATCAGAATTGATCATCATGTAATATTGTTGTTGCTGTGTATATTGATCTCCTGGTTCTGCTCATTTCACTCAGCATCAGTTCATGCAAGTCTCTCCAGGCCTCTCTGAAATCGTCCTGCTGGTCGTTTCTTACAGAACAATAATATTCCATAACATTCATATACCATAATTTATTCAGCCATTCTCCAATTGAAGGGCATCCATTCAGTTTCCAGTTTCTATCCATTACAAAAAGGGCTGCCACAAACATTCTTGCACATGTGGGGCCCTTTCCCTCCTCTAAGATCTCTTTGGGATATAAGCCCAATAGAAACACTGCTGGGTCAAAGGGTACGCACAGTTTGATAACTTTTTGAACATAGTTCCAAATTACTCTCCAGAATGGTTGGATCCATTCACAGTTCCACCAACAATGTATTAGAGTCCCAGCTTTCCCACATCCCCTCCAGCATTCATCATTATCTTTTCCTGTCATTTTAGCCAATCTGACAAGCCACACATTACTTTCAAAACTGTTTTGAATATCTTTCTGTTCTTTTCAATGCTTAAAAAAACCTTTTAATGGTCCTCTTTTATTCTCTTACTGATTTCCATCTCCCTCCAACCACACCTCCAATTAAAAACAGGGAGGAGAAAAAAAAATACTTTTAGCAAATAAACACAGTCAAACATAAAGTGAGCATATCCATAAATAAATCTCTTTCTATAACTAGAGTTTTTCACTTCTCTCACTATATTAGATCTCTTGTGCAGCAGGGGATAGTTGGGGGATGGGGTGGGCAGAAAAGATCCCACCTACACTGTTCCTCATTGATATCCTTCTCCTTCCATAGCTGCAATTTCCATCTCAATTGTCTCTCTTTGGGAATCATTCCTCTCTCTTTCCCCCCAACACTAATTCATGAGGTGAATAATTGTAATGCTCTGAGGAGGAAGTGAAGCAGTACCACACATTGGACATTATTAATATTTTATTAATGTTAACTGGAGAGTTTAGAATCCATAGCTATGGAGCGGGACTGAATGGGACTCCTGTTTCAAAGCACACAGTCCCAGAGAGATAGACTGGAAGCCATTAGCCAGCCGTCTGGATCTCAAAGTAGATCCAGAAATTAGAAGTTTGCTCCAAGGATTCTTATAGGGCTCCTGGTGCTCAGGGGAACAAAGAGCTCAAGAGGCAGAAGGAGGAGTCGGGCATGGGGGGATTGGAATTCCTGGAAAGAACTATCAATTCAGTTCTGACAGGTTGGGGGTATGAAAAATCATAAATTCTGATAAGTTTGGGAAGAAGCTAGGAGCCACTGAGTCTGAAGCCAAAAGATAAGGGGGATGTCAAGATGGACCATCTGGAGGTTTTATGACTCTTTGGAATGCTAGCCCAATTATTCCTAATGGTCAGAAGTGTGTGTGAGGGGGTTTGCTATCGAGGCAGAACAATTAAGGGAAACTGAGGCAGAACAGTTGAGGGAAACTGAGACATGGGACTGCGGCACAACATTCCACTCTCTCTCATGAATATTCAAATCATTGAATCACCTTACCCCAGATACCTGGAAGATTTTAGCACCATAATTTTGATTGACCCTACCAGGAACAGATAAACCAAAATAAAACTAGAAAAGGTGCAAGGACCTACGGTGAGGGCAAGTCTCTCCCTGATAACCCCAGAGCTGTTAACAGCCTTCCATAGTCCTCCCTGTTGCAAGCTTGTCAGGTCCTCTGCAGTTCTGGAGCTCCATCTCAGCCAGGGAACCCAGTTTGAGATGGACAGTGCAATGTTAGGTCTGCAGTAGTTTGTGCACTAGCCTCTGCTTGCAGAGGGAGCAGCAGTGCCCAAGGCAGCAGTGCCCAAGGCAGCTGTGCCAGCCCCTCTAAGAGGGGCACTGCACAGCTGTCAGAGACTCCAAGGGGAGTCTTCCCCAAGGGGGAAGGGTGAGGCTCAAAGTTGCCCCACCTGTCCCCACCCAGAAGAACAGACAGGATGGGAAACACTGCTGCAGGTCAGAGTTTCAGAGTGTCAGAGTGTGCACACTTGGACCATCAAGGTGGCACCCAGAGGCATAATAAACACATTGCATTGGAGGATGCTGAAACACTAATTAAGTAACTAGGGTTACAGGACTGGAAAGGTGGATCACAGAGACTGCCAAGAATCAGAAAATGGTCCCAGAAACTGAGTCTGCCAGGGCAATTCCAACAGAATAAAGGGATTCAAAGTTTTGGGTTTTTTTTTTTTTATTATTAAAGCTTTTTATTTGTATAACATATGTATGGGTAGTTCCTCAGCATTGATCTTTACAAAGCTTTCCATTACAAATTTTACCCCCAGTCTCCTCCCCTCCCCTAGATGGCAGGAAGTCCTCTACATGTTAATAATGTTGAAATACTTAACAAGTTGTGCAAGAAAAATCCTATCTACAAGAAAAAAAAAAAAAAGAAAATCAGAGAAAGGAAATACAATGCAAGCAAACATCAATAGAGAACATGAAAATGTTACGTTGTGGTCCACATTTCATATCCCTCTCTCTTGGTGTATATGGCTTTCTTCACTGAACAGTTGGAACTGGTTTGAGACAATTCTTTGTTGCAGAGAGCCATGTCCATCAGAATTGATCATCATGTAATACTGTTGTTGCTGTGTATAATGATCTCCTGGTTCTGCTCATTTCACTCAGCATCAGTTCATGCAAGTCTCTCCAGGCCTCTCTGAAATTGTCCTGCTGGTCGTTTCTTACAGATCAATAATATTCCATAACATTCATATACCATAATTTATTCAGCCACTCTCCAATTGATGGGCATCCATTCAGTTTCCAGTTTCTAGCCACTACAAAAAGGGCTGCCACAAACATTCTTGCACATGTGGGTCCCTTTCTCTCCTTTAAAATCTCTTTGGGATATAGGCCCAGTAGAAACACTGCTGGGTCAAAGGGTATGCACAGTTTGATAACTTTTTGAGCATAGCTCCAAACTGCTTTCCAGAATGGTTGGATCCGTTCGCAGTTCCACCAACAATGTATTAGTGTAGGGGATTCAAAGTTAAAGCAGAACCAGCAATCACAGTCCAGTTGGGGTTTAAATAATAAACCAAGCAGGCAGAAAAAATGAAGAATGGACTGCTGTAGGGGCTTCCATTTAAACTGGTGGGTTGGGGGTGGGGCAGAAGTGCCTAAGGCCAAATGAATAGGAAACTAAAGGGCACTAGTGGTTCCCCCTTTTTTTTTCCAGTATTTTTGGGGAAAATCCACTACTTTTCCTGGTAATTATCTCTCATTCCTCTCTTTTTCTTTTCCACCGAAAGAATCATCCAAGGAGGAATAAATAGGGCACCAGTTGTCAAGTTCATCTCATATAACAGACTAGTATAGTAGGGGTTTTTCACTCTGGAACTAAAGATCCCTCACACAATTATATATCCTGAAGGGAACATTGTGATCAATTAGACAATGCAGATACAAACTATCCATTACAGTAACAGTCACCCAAAATCTTAACCCAACATTTTCCATCCTTAAATCCAAAATACAGCAATAGGAACCCAATCAGGATTCTATAGTAATACACAGTAATAGGGGACCCAAGCAGGATAGTACAGTAATACACAGAATTTAACAGTCATTCATCAACCACTTTCAGTTCCTCCCAAATCAATGAGGCACAATGTCCATCTAGAAACTGCTTCCTGCTGAGAGGGGTGAAGTTGACTCCTTGTCCAAGGAGGAATTGGGTGTGATGAAAGCAGGCAGTGATCTTGATTCAGAAGCAGGTCAGTAAGGCTGTAACTTAGCCAAAATCTAGAACAAAAAAAACAAAAAAAAAACCCCACAAATATAACAAATAAAGGTGAGAACAGTCTGAGACAGAAGGACTGGTTCACAAAATGTGGAGAAGCCAGCATAGATGTGTCAGTAGCTTCCATGCAAGGAGACAGGTTTGTCTCACAGGACAGATAAACGGCTGTCAGCTGCAGTTCCTATAAACAAAATAGCAGTTAGGTCTCACAGACAACTGTGCCAATTGTCCTCTCATTACTTAGAAACCTTTAAAAACCAGAATACCTACAGACACAAATATCTAATAACAGATAGATGACCAGGCTAAATACTCATGTGCCTAAGTATAATGATTACATATAACCAGATTGGAAACAGCAAGGTATAGCATAATTGAATTGCATCAATGATTCCTATTGACTATTGCTCTGATCATAGAAATCAGTTACAGGAAGAAAAACAGAGACATGATTATACCATAACATAATCAGTCAAACCCGATTCTCCAGCACATACAGGACACAGGATAAAATAGCCTGAAATCAGGTTTACTCCAAGCAATAGTCTCAGTAACTTTCAGAAGGTGGAATTTTAAAACTCCTAAATAATATTAGCTACAAGCCCAAGAAATTTTACCTCCAATAACAAATCCCATTAACCAAAGCTTCAGATGAATCCTAAACAGGCATTTACCATGACCTTATTTGTTTGTTTGTTTGTTTTTTGCTGAGGCAATTGGAGTTAAGTGACTTGCCCAGGGTCACACAGCTAGGAAGGGTTAAGTGTCTGAGGCCAGATTTGAACTATCCACTGCACCATCCTACCCCCTACCATGACCTTATAGTGATAACAGTAAGAGATTTGTCCCATGAACTTTCTGGGACTTATCTCTCATATCTTTTTTTTTTTTTTTAACTTATCTCTCATATCAAAGTAGATGTTTCATAAGGTGAATATTACAGATCATTTTGCTTTTAAAATATCCAATACATTAAAAAATTCTAAATTGCCTATTGTCCAGAACAGAAACATTTTCAAAGAACAAAGGCAAAAACTATTATTTTCCGAGTCCCTTTGATAAAAGAGTACAACTTTAAGATGACTCAATACAATTAATTAAAACTCATGTAGAATATCTCATTTTCACATAAAATAATCTAAAAGATTCTGAAAAAAATATCAATTAAATCTTTGGAAATAACCCTACCAAATTGTAGATCACATTTGTTATCATATCCCTTAAACAAAGAGACAATCATGCACCAAAATAAACAAATATTCAATCAATTAACACCATGTAAAAGTGAATTGTCCCTTAAAAAAAAAACAAACAAACAACACTCTGCTTGCTTTCTAAAGAAGCAGCCAGGGGTAGCTAGGTGGAGCAGTGGATAGAGCACCAGTCCTGAAATCAGGAGGACCTGAGTTCAAATCTGGTCTCAGACACTTAACATTCCCTAGCTGTGTGACCCTAGACAAGTCACTTAACTTCAATTGCCTCAGCAAAAAAAAAAAAAAAGAAAGAAAAAGCAGCCAAAAGTGCTGGGTGGGGGGATGGGAAGTGAGTTAAAACTTCACCTTTGAGGAAAAAACCTTCCTGTTTCTCCCTCCCCCCAAATACCTTTCTGATACTGTCTTTCTCCTTTGTCTTTCAATTCCTTATCCCATTCATATAAACTCCTCTCTTTTCTCCTGTCTTTTTTTTGTTTCCTTCAAAACTTTCAAGATCCACAATACAGTGAATAGCTAAATAATTCCATAAAATTCACACACATTCATAATTAAATTTGACAAAATTTAAAGCATGACTGCTAATGTTTACCAATTACCCAGTATGTTTCAGAAGGTAATACAAGTTATCAGCACTTTTTTAACAAGCTATTATTAACCTGAATCAAATCAAATGCAGCTTTTAGAATTTTTTTTCTTTCAGTATTGATGATTAAATATTCAAACAAATTTCTAAGATCTTATATCTAGAATCTAGTGTGCATAATGCAACAGAAATTATAAAAACCAAGTTCCCAAAATTCAACAGACCAATAAGCCCAAAGGGATATGGTTTTTTTCCTCACTTAAACAAATTTCCTAAATTCCAATTGAATGTTGCAGGCAAACTGAATTACCATTTGGTTGTATATCTACATGCATACACACACATACGCACATATATATGTATATATACACACACATAATTCTAAACTGGGTTTCCCCAAAACTTTTCCCCAAGTTTGTTTCTCCAACACTAATTGACTTCTTTTGTTCTCTCTCCACCTTCCCCCAGGCAGAGGTATAAATCCCAATCAGATAAGAGTATTTTATTGCTCTCCCCCCCCTTTTTTTTTTAAAGCAGGCTTTTTTGGGGGAAAAAACCTTTTCTGCCAGCATTTTAAAGGTAGCCAAACTTTTCTATTCCTTTCAAATTAGTGCAAAAACTTAACTCCAATAAGAAATTTAAAAACCACAAGCATTTTTTAACATTGAAATGACCAATTGCCACATTTCTCATTGTTCTTAAAACTTAACAGAGTTCCTTAAATCAACAGACAGACCAGTCACAAACACTGACCACACACATGCAGCAGTTAGCACATGCAAGGTAGGAGCAAATTCTTGCTATTCAGGAATGCCCTGAGAGGAGAGGGGGGATTTTTCTCTCCCTCTCAGGAATTCAAATTGAGCCTTTCAAATAGTTCCCAAGCTCCAGTCAAGTGTGCTCTCCGCCTTCACAGAGAATGCCCAGAGCTCAGATTTGTGTCCTAAGACACCCAGACCCAGAGAGTGCTCTAAAAGCACCCAGAATTATGCCCAAAAGGCACCCAGACCCAGATAGTGCTCTAAAAGCGCCCAGAATCGTTCCCAAAGGCACCCAGACCCCAATAGTGTTCCAAAAGCACTCAGAATTATGCCCAAAGGCACCCAGACCCAGATAGTGCTCTAAAAGCACTCAGAATTGTGCCCAAAGCCACCCAGACCCAGTTAGTGGTCTAAAAGCACCAGAATTGTGCCCAAAGGCACCCAGACCCAGATAGTGCTTTAAAAGCACCCAGAATTGTGCCCAAAGGCACCCAGACCCCAATAGTGTTCCAAAAGCACCCAGAATCGTGCCCAAAGGCAGCCAGACTCAGATAGTACTCTAAAAGCACCCAGAATTGTGCCAAATGCACCCAGACACAGATAGTGCTCTAAAAGCACTCAGAATTATGCCCAAAAGGCACCCA
>JAJPUD010004768.1:0-33595 GCA_023553655.1 Myrmecobius fasciatus | reverse complement strand
CACCCAGACCCAGATGAGAACAGATAGTATTGCCCAGCGTCCTGCCAATATATCCCAGATTAATTAAAAATAGAATTGGTTTCAAATAGCTCATCAGCCCCAATCTTAATTTTTTATATTTTTATTCTGGGGACCAACAATGTGTTGACACCCAGACAGACAGACAGAACTTACCCTGCAGGGGTTTCAAAGAGACTCTTCAAAGAGACTATGGCCAGATGGAGGTGTCCTCCCTGAGCTCCTGCTGTGGCTGAAGCTGCTCTTTTCATGGGACTCTGGAACAAGCCAGAGGGCCGGCTTTTCCTAAACAAAGAGTCCAAATCCAGCTGCCCCAAGGCTCCAGGAGGAGACCTGCTGGTCTCCAATCTGTAATACTGATCCCAGATAACATTTCTTGCAGGAGCCTCCAAATGTAACGCTCTGGGAGAAACTGAGGCAGTCTCACACATTGGAGATTATTTAATATTTTATTGATGTTAATTGGAGAGTTTAGAATTTATAACTATGGGTATGGGTAGGAGTGAATGGGACTCCTGTCTCAAAGCACACAGTCCCAGACAGTTAGACTGGCAGCCATTAGCTAGCTATCTGGATCTCAAAGTAGATCCAGCAATTAGTGAGTTTGCTCCAAGGATTCTTATAGGGCTCCTGGTGCTCAGGGGAGCAAAGAGCTCAAGAGGCAGAAGGAGGGGGAGGGCACCAGGGAGAACTGGAGCTCCAGAAAGGACTATCAATTCAGTTCTGACAGGTTGGGGGTATGGAGGAAGGGATCATAAGTTCTGAGAAGCTTGGAAAGGAACTAGAAGACAGTAAGTCTGAAGCCAAAAGATAAGGGGGATGTCAAGATGGACCATCTGGAGGTTTTATGACTCCTTTGGAATGCTAGCCCAAATATTTCTGATGGTCAGGAAGTGGGGCTTGCTACCGAGGCAGAACAATTAAGGGAAACTGAGGCAGAGCAATTGAGGGAAACTGAGACATGAAACTGTGGCACAACATAACAAGCTTATCATAATAACATCAATCCTCTGGATCCTTGGTTGATAATTGCATCCATCAGAGTTTTGGGTCATTCAGAGTTGTCCTACAATATTGTCTTTTTTAATAAGATATTCTTCTGGCATCAAGTTCATATTTCCCAATGTTCTCTAAGGTTATTTCATTCATCATTTCTTTCAGTTCAGTCATTTTTCAGGTGCATCCTACTCTTTGATCCTCTTTGAGATTTTCTTGATAAAGATACAGAAGTGATTTGCCATTTTACAGATGAGGCAACTGAGGCAAACAGGATTAAGTGATTTGCTCATGATCACATAGTTAAAGTGTCTGAAGCCAGATTTGAACTCAGGTAGTTGAATCTTCTTGACAACAGGCTCTGCACTCCATTGCACCATCTTATAGTAAATGAATATTCAGTTCCATTTTTATACTACAATTTGTTCAGCCGTTTCCCAACTGATGGGTACCCCTGTAGATTCTAGTTATTTGCTTTGCTTCCCCCCTCCTTTTAAATTCCCCTTTTAGGACCAGGAAAAGAATTTATTATTATTATTATTGCTATTTTGATTGTGATTATTACCTCCTTAGTAGTAATCTCCCTCTTACCTCTTCCCTATTCTTGCTGGTTTCCTAGTTGAGTTTGGTGAATTTTCATAGCAAAGTGTCTGTGTGTGTGTGTGTGTGTGTGTGTGAGAGAGAGAGAGAGAGAGAGAGAGAGAGAGAGAGAGAGAGAGAGAGTTTTCCCTTATCACTTCCTTTTTCCATTTCAGATGAAGTGGTTCCTTTGATTCTTTTAGTCCTACCACTTCCTCTGATAGACTTGCTTTTCCCATCATCTAAAACAATTATGAGAAATAGCAAGTGAGTTTCATCCCTTCTTCCTCCTTTCTACAATAATGAACTCCTTTTACCCTCTTCTTTTTCAACTCCTAAAATGCTTAGAACAGAACCAGTCCATTCCTAAGTCCCCCATTTTTCTTACTTAGCTCCCTCAATACATTCTGAAAAGTGTATTAAAACCCTAAAGGGATAATTACTTTTTTCCTCCCCATTAGGAGGTTAGCACATTATCATAAAGCCCCTTCCATTGCTCAAATAAATTAACTTTCTAGAGTTCTCTAGACTGTGTTTGATTTCAAAGTTTTGACTGGGCTCTGATCTTTTCAAATGCTTGAAAGCCATCTATTCCATTAAATATGCATTTCCCCACATCCCTTTAGGATTATATTCAGCTTTGCAGGATAAGTTGTTCTTGGTTGTAAGCCTAGATCTTTTGCCTTTCGAAATACTGTAATTTAATATCCCTTCTCATTTGCCAGGTCTTATGTGATTCTGACTGTGACTTTCGGATATGGTTCCTAGTTGTTTTCCAGAATGACTGCACCAACTCACAGATCCATCAGCAACTCACCAATGTACCTAATTTTCCTACAGTCTCCTCCACTTTTGATTATTTTCATTTTTTGTTATATTTGTTAACTTTAATAGATATGAAGTATAACCTCAAAGTTGTTTTTCATGTGCATTTCTCTAGTTATCAGTCAGTGAAAATCAGTAAAATCCAAGTCCTAAAGACTGAGTTTTGTCCTCCTCCATACTTACCCGATGTGACAAATTTAGACTTGTTTTCTGGGTTCTTTCTCATTTCTCATTCCTTGCCAGGTAATTCTTTTTTTTTTTTTTAATTTATAAAGCTTTTTATTTTTAAAACATATGTATGGATAATTTGACAACATTGACCCTTGCATAGCTTTGTGTTTTAGATTTTCTCCTCCTTCCCCCCATCCCCTCCCCTAGATGTCAAGCAATTCAATATATGTTAAACATGATAAAATCCAATATTTATAAACATATTTATATAATTCTCTTGCTGCACAAGAGAAATCAAATAAAAAAAATAAATGAGTAAGAAAACAAAATGCAACTTGTCAGGTAATTCAGATAATACCCTATGATTGGGATGAACTTACTGCCTAGTTTTACGAGTGACATCGAAGTTGCTTCTTAATGGCATGTCAGATATTTATTTAAAATTCAATATGACAATAATAACTAGTATCTGCATAGCACTTTAAGGATTGCCAACCACAGTCCTGGGAGATAGATACTATTATTATACCTCATTTACAGAATGGGGAACTAAGACAGAATGAAGATGTCCAGGGTCATACAGTGACTCAGGATTAAGTGCTCAGGGTCACATTTTGGTATGAAAATTCATCAAACTCAACTGGAAAACCAGCAAAAATAGGGAATAGGTAAGTTAAGAGGGAGGTTACTGCTAAGGAGGTAATAAGTTGCCTCTTAATGGCATCTCAGCTCCTTATTTATAATTCAATATAACAATAATAGTTAATATCTACCTGGGTTTTGGTTTTTTTGTTCTTTGTTTCTTTGAACCACAGACATTAACTGGCACACATCCACTAAACACTTTTTCCCCTTTTTTCAACAAAGAAAATTTAGTTTAAACCACAGGCACATCTGTTGTCACCAAACCCCACCTGTAGTTAAAAATCCGCTTCACTAGTACAAAATGAAGGAGTTAAATGGCCAAAGCAGTGTTTTGTCCACAGAAGTTGTTGTTTTTTTAAGTGGACTGCAGAATTGTATGAGCTGACAGTGGCTTGGAAGCCAAGAAAGCCAGAGGCAGTCTTGGTCGGTGTTATTAAGCTCCCTCCTCGGAATGAGGGAAGTGACCTGACACCCGGGCTGCTGTCAGCCAGTCAGAGGACGTGGGAGCATTATGTTCAAATTGGGCAGCAGGGTGAAGACGGAACCTTGGCCCACCAGAGCCGTTGGGAGAGACCCTCAGCCCTCATGGGCCACTTTCATGGACACGAACCCTGTGCCCCCAGGAGAAGCACTCTGAGAAGCTCGGATGGGACCGAGAGTCCCTTGGACTGCTGCAAGGACAGTGAAAAGCCAGGTGTTTCCTGGCATGGATGTAGACAAACTTGAGCTGAGATGGGGGTAAGGGAGGTGATCAGAAGACCTCAAGCTTATCTGAGGAGACCAGAGATCGCCACAGGAGCTGTGGGTCCTAAGGATGCAATAAAAGCTGCACTGGGGATTTGGGGCCTAAGTGCCTCTGATGTCACCAGAGCTGTGTAGTAAGCTCCAATGTCAATAATATCTGAGGGGAGAGAGGAACTCTTAGGTCTGTCCAAGGAGACAGGTTCCTGCCTGGAGGGAACAAGAGACTGGGGACACGGGCTTAGAAACTCTTCTCTCCTTAGAGAGGAAATAAGGGCTAGAATTATGAGAATTCTCTCTCCCTCACCAGCCCCGAAGTCAGGAGGACTTGAGTTCAAAACCAGCCTCAGACACTTTCTCACTATGTGACCTGGGCAAATCACTTAACCCCAACTGCCTCAGCAAAAAATAAATAAATAAATAAATAAAAATTAAAAAAAAAAAATTCTCATTCCCCCACCTGCAATGTTGTTCAAGGAAATAATTTTTAGACCCCAATTGCATTCCTGATTATTTCCCTCAACAGGGCAGTAGTGCCCCAAATTACGTATCCAAAAGCTTGGCTCTTTTCCTACCATCACCAGTTATAGAAAGACATATGGTGAATAGAAAATAAACCAATTTATCTGAATTGCTAGCAAAGAGAAATCAGAGATGTCATACAAATGAGCATAAGCCAGACAATGAATGAAATCTTCCACTGGGAGCGAAATATCACAGAGAGAGAGAGAGACAGAGACAGAAAGACAGAGACAGAGACAGAGAGATCAACAGAAATTGAGACAGTTCCCAATCTCACCCATGCTTGAGCTCTGAATCACATTAATAAGAGACAGTATCTATATAGTACTTTAAGACCTTGATCTTCATTACAACCCTGGAAGGGGCGCATTATTCTTATCCCCATTTTTCAGCTTAAAAAACTGTTGAAGTGACGACATAGCTAGTAAATGTCTAGGGAGAATACATCATGATTTTCCAAGTCCAAGTCCATCTCACCACCGAGTATTTTGTAATGAGAATTCTTTCTCCAGTACAGATTGCACTTGGTGACGACTGGGCTCTCCATATGATTCCGTGAGACTGATTCTCTCCTCTTGGTAAACAGGTGGGGAACTACAGGTGGGGAACTACAGGTGGGGTTTGGTGACAACAGATGTGCCTGTGGTTTAAACTAAATTTTCTTTGTTGAAAAAAGGGGGAAAAGTGTTTAGTGGATGTGTGCCAGTTAAATGTCTGTGGTTCAAAGAAACAAAGAACAAAAAAAACCAAAACCCAAAACTTTCAAAGATATCAATACAAGTTTTTTGTTTTTTTTTTTTTCCTTAAAGAGACTTTTTGCTTTTCCCAGAAGGCACAGCTAGGAGGTAGAAGTCCCAGAGAGGGAATTTTTGGCTAAATGGACTCTCCTAGTTGTTAGTATTTTACCTTTCATTGGAGATAGAGACTGGAGGGCCCTTTTTCAGAGATATTGTAGAGAGGAGATTCCTGTTCAGATGTGGATCATTCTAGATGATCCCTGAGGTCTTTAACTTGGAAATGGTGCTGAGAAAGGCATGGACACCAACTGTATCGGATGTGTTTTGATGGAATTCATCTTAGTGTTGCAGTGACCTAAATATGATACTTTGTAGGTAGAACATGATTGCATGATGGTGTAACTTAATAAGGAGGTAGTCAACTCAAGAGACAATTATTTAGACTTACTTTGTGCCAGGTACTATAATAGACAGTGGCAATACAAAAATAGGGCAAAATACTGGAATGAAGGATTTCAAGCCATCATGAGACCAGGAGATGGATGGAGGTGGGAGATTTACAGATGAGCAGACAGGAAGATGTCTGAGGCAAGAAAAAAAAATTGCTTAGAGCCCAGGAAAAGTATTTTGCTTTGAATCTATTACTATTAGTATTATAATTTAATTTAATATATATTAGTATTATAGTTCAGATATCAGAGGTTAAATAATGGGTTTTTGCAAGGCGGCTTGGCAATTCACTTATAAGTATTATTTATCTATGGGAAAATGTCGAGTTCATAATTAGGAACTGCCTATAGGTGCTAGGTTATGCTATTCAAAATTCACGAATCAGTTCATAATTCAAAAAGAGTTTCTTCTATAAAAGTTACTTGAAGGCAGTGCCATATTTCTTTTTTCTTTCTTTTTTTTTTGACTGAGGCAATTGGGGTTAAGTGACTTGCCCAGGGTCACACAGCCAGGACTTGTTAAGTGTCTGAGACCAGATTTGAACTCGGGTCCTCCTGACTTCAGGCCTGGTGCTCTATCCACTGCACCACCTAGCTGCCCCAGGGCCACATTTCTTTTCATCAAACTCCTGATACTGCATAGCACTGAACACACACCTGCTTGCTGAATCTGTTTAGGCCAGTGGTTTTGCAAAGAGTAGCTTACAGGAGCTGTTAAAGATAAAAGGAAGAGGAATAGATGTACAGGCATTTTTTCAGACCTATTTATGAAGATGAATAACAAATAACTTTCTGAAAATATTCTGTCAGTGAACTGCTGTCAAAATATGATGACACAGAGCTTTCTACAGCAGCTTTTATTTTTCTCTAAAAAGAGTCTATTTTCCAAAATACATTCCTTTTGGATGAAATACTCATCACAATTCTAAAAAGGTGCTAAAGTTTATACAGTTCCAATAAATTTAAAGATAAATTCTCATGCAGAGGACTATAGGCTCATCTAAAGATTCAAGGTTACACCCAGCTTTAAAAGAGTTGAGAACCTGCTAATACCTGAGATGGAGTGAATTTTGCTATCAAAACTGTTTCTGGGAATTCCTGGGTGATTGCCTGGAATAGTCGTCATCTGTCAATCATTTTCATTTTGGTAAGACTATTCAATCTAGTTTTCTGGTAATAAAATGAGAGAAAGTTTTACAGTTCTTAGCTTGAAATGTTCCTAAACATCATTTGTTAATTTCCTAAAGTGCGGTCTCCATTTTCCTTTGACCCCTTTGGCTTCTTTTCTTTCAATAAGTTTCCAAGTATAATCCCTATAAAAAGCACGATTCCTATTGTTCGATTGGAGATGAACTTGTCCCAACAATCCTCGGGTTTGTGGATGTCCAGAGTGTAAATCTGTAAAGGCAGAACACAAGTGTACTGAGAATACAAGATAGGAGCAGTCCTTTCTTTGTACATGATCATTTGTCACAGATGACAATAGAACATCTCATGATGAAATTATGAAATTGAAACAAACTAATAAGACTGGAATAATGAGACTAACAGTTAATCCAGTATTCTGCACCCAATGAAGTACCTGATTCCCATTATCAACTCTGCGTCTTTTCCCTTTGGTTGGCTGGTCCCTTCATCTAGGGAAGATGCCTTTGTGACCTTCCTCCTGGACTTTCCCCATAATGACCCTGAGCTGGGTCTCCTTCATCCTTTAGTTCCACCTCTTACAGTTTCCTTAAACAGATTATCTTTCTTTATTCCAATGAAAGTAAGTCCCCCAAGAGCCGGAACGGTCTCTTTTTCTGCTTGTAGTTGGGTTTCTAGAGGACCATCTCCAGTGGTCTTGATCTGTATCTGGTCACTGACCCCAGATGGCCTGGAGGGGAAGGTGAGGCAGATGACTTTGCCCAGCCCTTCCTCCCTTAAATCCAATTCCCCTGCATGTCACAGCATCTCTCCCTGATGTCATGGCCTTCTTTGAAAAGAAAGACAAGCAACAATCACAACATTCCCAGAGATCAGCACAATGCCTGGTTGTTCATTGGCTGACTTGAACACTGACAGTGATGGGAGCTCATTATTTTCTTTTTAAGACGATGCAGGGCAGCTAGGTGGCACAGTGGATAGAGTACCAGTCCTGAAGTCAGGAGGAGCTGAGTTCAAATCTGGTCTCAGACACTTAACACGTCCTGAATGTGTAACTCTGGGCAAGTCACAACCCCAATTGCCTCAGGGAAAAAGAAAAAAAAAAGACTTAATGGGTGGCTCTGTTACAAAGTTCTTCCTTGATGGAATCACAGATGTTCCTTCCAGAATTTCTGAACCACTGGACTTCATTCTGTTTCCCACACACAGCAGAGTCTTCTCCATGACAGACCTTTAATTAATTAGTCAGAGCTTCTCTATTCCTTCTCCCCCATTCCCAACTTTCTCTTTAAGTGCTGAACACTTCTCATTCCTTTAACCATTCTTCAGGATGTGATTTCAAGCCTTCATTTTATCTTTATCACCATTTTATGATATATTCTAGTTTCTGAATGCCTCTCTTTAAAGGTGGTGCCAACAAATGAACAAAAAACCCCCAATATGATCTGACTAGACTGAAAGATCACTGACTTTGGAGGCAGAGGACTGAGGTTCAAATCCTACCCATGTTCATTATCTGGGCAACCTTGCACAAAAACCTCCTTGGATCTGAATTTCCTCTTGTATAAAATGAGACCATCAGACTCAATGACTTCTGGGATAACTTCCAGCCCTAGTTCTGGAATATTCAAGGTGACTTTTAAGAGTTTAATGGAGTTATTGCTTTCCTCCATCGGGATATTACCATTCTTAAAGGAAAGAATAATGCTAAAATGAGACCCAATGGCTTCATTCACAACCTAGAAGCCAAGAATTAGAAACCTCCCAATTATTTCCAGTTTCCATTCTACATTTCAATTATGTATTCCTTGGCTTTCCTCATTCAATATACTTATCCTAAATTCAAATCTTAATACTTCCTCAGCTACTGACTCTTCTTTTGCACATGTTGATTTTCCCTTCTTCCCTGGAGGGGAAAAAGACAATACTGTCATCTCTTTTTTCCTAATACTGATGTGGTACAATCCTTAGGAAAGATGAGGCAATAACCTTAAGGTCACTTGGCCTTGAGAGAGATGTAATTGGAAATGGTGTATGTCTTCCCTTAGGCTATCCTGCCCCAGTTTACTCTATATGACCAAGATACTGAGCCCACAGATATTGCTGGCTGTCAGATAACAGCCTGTTGGTCAATAAAAACATAGTTTCTGAGACTAATAAGGTGCTTAAAGTTGACGCAAGGGCAGGCCAAAATTGGACATCTACCCCTTGACTTAGTGACATTTCAGGACTAAAAACACACTTCTGGAAAGTTCCCCCCATGAGTTCTGCACAGAAAATTATGGGTACTGCAAGTGTGCACAAAGTCAGAACCAGACCACTCCTCAACTCTACCTCTAAGTCATAAGTTTAACATATCATTGACATGAAGCACCTGGTTTCTCTACTTTTCCCTATAAATTTATCTTTTTTTTTTCTTTTTTCTTCTTTGTTCTTTTTTTTTTAAATTTTATTTTATTTGCATAACATATGTGTGGGTAATTCTTCAACAATAACCCTTACATAGCTTTCCGTTACAAAATTTTCCCCCCAACTTCCCCACCCCTCCCCTAGATGGCAGGATATCTACTACATGTTAATTATGTTAAAATATTGGCAAATCGAATATATGTATACATATTTCCAAACTTATCATTGTTGTGCAAGAAAAATCTTATCTACACAAACGATATATCAGATAAAGGAAACACAATGTAAACAAACATCAATCAAGGAGTATGAGAATGTTATGTTGTGGTCCACATTTCGCATCCCTCTCTCTGGGTGTATATGGCTTTCTTCAGTGAACAATTGGAGGTGGTTTGAAACATTTCATTGTTGAAGAGAGCCATGTCCATCAGAATTGATCATCATGTAATACTGTTGTTGCCGTGTATAATGATCTCCTGGTTCTGCTCATTTCACTCAGCATCAGTTCATGTAAGTCTCTCCAGGCCTCTCTGAAATCATCTTGCTGGTCATTTCTTACAGAGCAATAATATTCCATAATATTCATATACCATAATTTATTCAGCCATTCTCCAGTTGAAGGGCATCTATTCAATTTCCAGTTTCTAGCCACTACAAAAAGGGCTGCCACAAACATTCTTGCACATGTGGGGCCTTTTCCTTTCTTTATGATTTCTTTGGAATATAAGCCCAATAGAAATGCTGCTGGGTCAAAGGGTATGCACAGTTTGATAACTTTTTGAGCATAGCTCCAAATTGTTCTCCAGAATGGCTGTAGCCGTTCACAGCTCCACCAACAATGCATCAGTGTCCCAGTCCTCCCACACCCCCTCCAACATTATCATTAACTTTTCCTGTCATTTTAGCCAATCTGACAGGTGTGAAGTGGTACCTCAGGGTTGTCTTGATTTGCATTTCTCTGATCAACAGTGATTTGGAGCACCTTTTCATATGACTATAAATAGTTTTAATTTCATCCTCTGAAAATTGTCTGTTCATATCCTTTGACCATTTATTGATTGGAAAATGGCTTGAATTTTTATAAATATGAGACAATTCTCTATATAATAAATTTATCTTTTTGCTCCTGATTCTTTGCTAAGTTCTTTTGGAACTTAGCTTGCTTTAATTGGCATTACAATTATAATAAATATTGCCCCTTGACTTGGAGATGGATCCGAACCTGCAAAATCTCTTGAGATACTTCATGATGCTGGTCTGGAACCCCAACCTTTTTTGAGGTCCCCCTTGAGCCCCAACAATACCAGAGAATAATTGGTAATTTTATCTTAAAGTCTTTCACCAAAGATAAAAATGAAAGTGAAATATTAGTGTGCTCAGCCTATTCACTTAAAAATAGATTAAAACACACTTTGGAGGGTGTTTCCACAAATTTAATTTCCCCAGACTGACAAATGACATTTTGTAAATTGACTAAACTAAAAACATAGATTTAGCCCCAATCTTTAGCCTTTTTAAGTTAAGAAAACAAGGATTATACAACACTATGGTCAATTTTGTGACGACTCATCCATGTAGGTCACTCATTTTATAGAGGCCACTTAACTGGCAAGACAGGGAAGGTTACCTTGGAACAAATGCTGGACTGGCCACTAGCTGGCCAGTATTGCAGCATATATGCAGTAGTTTCATGGCATAGGAGTATGAGGTTATCCGGATATATATGGCCTTGGCCCCTTATCTCAAATAAGAATCGGTTCTTGGGTTGCTTAAGTTACTACCACTAATCATTTTTAGCAATCCTATTTGCAATTTGGGAGCAGTTTCCTTTCCTAGGGTAACTAAAAAAATTATAATATGTAAGGATGTAATGAAGGAACTGGGAGTTTAATGTGGAGAAAATAAAACTTGAAATATGTGAAGGATTTCTCATCTGGCAAGGATTGAGACATTCAGCTTGACTCCAGAAGGCAATAAAGAGTATAAATGTGGGGGCTATAGGGATACAGACTTCAGTTAACCATAAGAAGGAATTGGGTCACTATCTAAAAATAAGGTGGATTGCTTCAAGAAATTGTAAGTTTCCTCACCACATTGGTATTAAAGCTGAAGACTTATTAGGGACACAGGAATAAGGGGTTATGCTTGAAACAGAAGTTGGATTAAGCCTCTGGGTTCCCTTCAAACACCAAGAATATAGGATTATATCAACTCTGCAAGAACTAGTCTTTCTGATGTGCTCATTTCAGAAAATTCAATACCTATAGAGACACTATTACCCGCCTCCTCCCAGATCAAGTCAGGAAGGCAGGACTCCCTCTTGAGAGCAAAATGGGCTGTGCTTATTAGGAATTTTTCGAATCTTAATGTATCATTACAACAAAGTTGTGCTTTCGACTTTTATCACAACAAACCTGGTGAGTCAAGTGAGCGCCGATGGCCGCCACGGCAGCATAGTAGGGGATGGTTTGGTCACAATTTAGGCCAGCCAGAGTCAGCCCACTCAGCATGACAATACTGAAGCCACTTAGCCACTGCTTGGTGTCTTCCTTGAACCGAAGTGCAGTAGATTTGAGACCAATCAGGGCATCATCTTTTTTGTCCTGGCAAAGAGAAATTTTATTTGCAAATTATGAAAGAGAAAATTAACTTGGAAAAAGGGCCCTTGAGGGCTTATGCGTATGAATTTCCATAGCCTAATTTTCCAGATTTCAGAGGTCTGCTCAGGGATGAAGAAGAGAATTCTAAAGGTCAGCTAAAATCTGATCTTTAGATCATGGTAATCATCTTCACAGATCCTTAAATGTCAACTGTTATTTTATCATGATCCCGTCAAAATGTCTCATTCCTGTCTTAAAGGCAATCCAACCTGTCCCAGGACATGGGGTTTAGAAGGTCATCAGATAATTCCCCACTGAGCAGTAAATGTCCTAAATGTAGATGGACGAGGTAGCATCCTCTCCACGACATACCTGAGGCACAACTCCTGTATATTCCAGTGGAACTACTTTATTGATCTGAGTTATAGTTATCTGTATCTTGGATACAGGGAGCATGAAAGTCACTTGGGTACCCTGGGTATTTCCTGTGAGGGCCATGCTCTTCCATGCTCTTTGCCTTCTCCATTTCAATGCAAGCATCAACCTCCGTGTGAAAGGAGACTTTCATAGATAGCAATGGAATCCAAGGCTATGGAGAAAAGAAGGTTTGCTCTGGACATCCTTCCTTATCCTTGAAATATCCACTTTTCCCTTTCTTATCCTTAAAGTACCCACTTTTCCCTTCCTTATCCTTAAAGTACCCATTTTCCCCTTCCTTATCCTTAAAATATTCATTTTCCCCTTCCTTATCCTTAAAGTACCCACTTTTCCCATGTTCTTGAGGGTTTAAAGGTGCTAACTGCCCAGGATACACATCCTTAAGCTCATGCTTCAATCATGACACAATTTATCTTTGACTTCCTCTGTGAAATTGTTCTTAATTAAGCATGACTTGTTTTGGTTTGTCCACAGACATGTTGAATCCATTTTGGGCATAACTCAGGCAAACCTAGAGATTCTTGTGTCACATAATTTTTTAACAAAAAGAGCTTATAGAGGGATGTGAAATGTGGACCACAACATAACATTTTCATGCTCTCTATTGATGTTTGCTTGCATTGTGTTTCCTTTCTCTGATTTTTCTTTCTTGTAGATACGATTTTTTTTTGCACTAAAATGATGTGTGGAAATATGTATACACATATTCGATTTGTCAAGTATTTTAACATAATTAACATGTAGTGGATATCCTGCCATCTAGGGGAGGTGGGGAGTGGGGGGAGGGGAAATTTGTAACAGAAGGCTTTGTAAGGGTTAATGTTGAAGAATTACCCATACATAGGTTTTGCAAATAAAAAGTTTTAATAAAAAATAAATAAATTATACCCTATAACTTAAATAGTAGTCCACATTGCCTAGATGAGCACAGTGTTTGTCATTTTCAGGGGAGTGGGGTCTAATGGTAAGAGATATGGGAATCAAGAAAGGTTTCAGGTAGGATGTTGTGAGGATTAAATGAAATAATAATTGTAAAATGCTTAGCACATTGTTTGATATATGTGTGTATGTGTATGCATAGATATAGATGTTTGTATGTTAATGTATGTGTATTTGTGTATATACCTATGTATAAATATACATATGCATATCCATGTATATATACATATTATATATATAAATTAAAGCTATTGTTATTGTAGCAGTAAAAAACAAAACAAAACAAAACAAAAGGGAGCTTATTTAGCGGTAGTACGGAGAGCATTTTGGATAAGGACTGACTCCACATGTGCATTTGTCAAGGTTGTCGTTCTTGTTTAGTTATTTCAGGAGTGATGGGCTCTTTGTGACCTCTTTCTTGAATTTTCTTGGCAAAAACACTGGAGTGATTTGCCATTTCATTCTCCAGCCCATTTTACAGATGAGGAAACTGAGGCAAAGAGGATGAAGTGATTTGTCCAGGGTCACATGGCTAGTGTCTAAGGCTAGATTTGAACTCAAACTCATCATTCCTCCCTGACTTCAGGTTCAGCTCTCTATGTACTACATTATTCTAAGTATGTCTAGTCAAAAGGGTGTGCCAGTTTGAAGTATGTCCCCTACTTAGGTGTCTGGTTTTTTCATGTTTTAGACAACTAGGAGTTATAACCATAGTTCACACCTTAGTTTTAAACCTTACTCTTATGATTCAGTACAGTTCCAAAATTCTTGTGATAGAGAGAGCCATCTACAACCAGAGAGAGGATTGTGGGAACTGAATGGAGCACAACATAACATTTTCACTTCTTTTGTTGTTTGCTTGCATTTTGTTTTCTCTCATTTTTTTTCTCTTTTTGATCTGATTTTTCTTTTGCAGCAAAATAATTGTATAAACATGTATGCCTATATTGGATTTACATATATATTTACCATATTTAACATATATTGGATTACTTGTCATCTAGGAGAGAGGGTGGGGAGAAGAAGGGGAAATTGGAACACAAGGTTTTGCAAGGGTCAATGGTTTTGAAAATAAAAAGATTCAATAAAAATTAAAAAGCAACAACCCCTCAAAACCAAAATCTTAAGTCTTAGTCAAAGCTTAGTCTTCTGGACTGATGAAGTCTCAAGTACAGTTTCTCTGCTTTAGAGAAAAACTAGCCTATATGGAGTAGATATTAGTTCTACCAAATATGCATATATGCAAATATTTCAACATGTCAACATATCTTCACAGGCATATTTAAATAGTTTCTTCATTCTGCTCTGTTGATAGAAGGTGAACTTCTTATAATGCTGATACCAGAAAATGACGAAGTCCATGCAATTTTTATGTTTTGAGGGCATGATTTGATTCACAGTATTCTAAATTCATAGAATAATAATAATAAACTATTTTAAACTTGACTCTATTGCATGTAGTACCCTAAATGTGAGATGCTTGTCCACTGACTAAGTTGGATGGGTATGCTGCTAGAGGATCAATCTTCACCTTTTTGTTATAAACAAAACCAGAAGAAAGAAGGAAGCTGTAGCATCTGGAAAAGTGGTTGTATCTATGTTCTCCTTTGAGAGGCAAAGATAGGAAGTGATATTATCAAGTGCCCAAGGACAAAAACAAACATCATTTCATGGGATTTTTGGCTGTTGTTCGTCAATTATTTCAGTTGTGTCCAACTGTTTGTGATCCCATTTGGGGTTTTCCTGACAGTGATACTAAATTTGCCATTTCCTTTTCTAGCTCATTTTTCCTATGAGGAACTCAGGCAAATAAGGTAAAATGATTACACAGGATTACACGGCTAGTTAAGTGTCAGAGGCCAGATTTGAACCCAGACCTTCTTGACTCCTGTACCACCTAGTCATATGTACTTGCAAAAAAAGACCACTTTGAAAATAATTGTAGCTTATGCACCAACATCTGTCACATGGGATGGAGAGGTAGAGAAATTCTCTGAAGAATTCAATGAAGACACTTCAAATTATACCAGCATACTTTCTTAAGCTGGTGACTTCAATGAAAAGGTGGGAAAAAAGGCAAATGGTGAAACAGATAATAAACAAGAACAAGCAAGGCACTCTGGAAAGAACAATGGCTTCTGAGCTAGAGGAAGTAGGTTCAAATCTGCCTCTGATATTAGCTGAGTGATACTGGATAAGTCACTTAAGCATTGTGAAACTCAATTTCCTCATCTATAAATCAAGAGGCTTGAACTAACTAGCCTCTGAAGTTCCCCTTCAATTGTAGGTCTACAATGCTCTGTTAGGAACAAGAAAGAGGAGGAGCCCAAAAATTGTTGACTACACAGAGGCCTCCTGTCTCAAAGAACCAGATATTAGACATGGCAGGCCCTGAATAGTATCATAAAAAGTGAAAATGATTATCAGTCAACAATAATTTTTTGATTGTTGATAATGTGGGAATCATTTTTGAATTAGCTTGGCCAACTGATTCACTAAAGATCAAAATTACTACAAATCTAAAAGAATAAAAGAAAAAAAAAGATAGGCAATTAAAACTATTCCATCTCAGTTACTGATGATAAAAAATGAGATGTGGATGAAAAATGGACATAGACACTGACTATAGTAATATCATATATAAGTTTAGCTGCTATAAATCAATGATTCCTCAAAAGGGCCCCCTTAGTCATCAAACATTTGATATACTTTTTTCCCCCTTTGACTAATTTATTTATTTTTTATTAAAGCTTTTTATTTTCAAAACATATGCATGGATAATTTTTCAACATTAACCCTTGCAAAACCTTGAAACACTTAATATACTTGGCAGAGGTAATATTGGGTTAGAACAGAGACTCATTTGTAAAGCACAACTGAGAAAGCCAATGGAATGCCATCTCACAAACAGAGAAACAGTGCAGCATATATTCAGTTTAGTGAAAGTTGGACCCAACTCAGCAAAGTCATCCTTGGGGTTTTTTTAAAGATGAAACTGGGAAAGGACTGGAAAATGCCTTTTTTTACTATCACGATAGCAGATGTGCTTGCAGGAGAAGGTTTTCACAAGAGAACAACGGAAAAGCAGCTGGATTAGACTTGGGTGCACAGAAAAGACGTGTAGTAGGTGACACAAGTGTGAGAATACTGAATATATAAGTCATAGGGAAAGCTGGCTGGAAAAGCATGGAGGGAAAAAATAACACTTTATGAATTTGGGGGAAAAAAACCCAGTACTGAGAACCTCAACAATCAATGGTTTATCTGCCGACTTTCCCATGTGTACACAAAGTCTTATGAGAATAATTTTGTTGTGGTTTTCCTTCATTCTCAAAGAGCCCTGTGGCATCCGGACGGCGATGCCGTGACATGCAAGTGAATGGGACTAGAGGGAGGGAGGGCTGGGCCAGGCCAGCAGGATCATGAGGATGATTTACCATGACACTGAAGGCATCCCCAGTACTCAGACACATTTTAGTGTTGTAGGATATGGCCGCCTTCCTCAAGGTATACAGATACACACTCCGAGGCACAGTATGGGAAGTGAGAGAATAAAGTTATGGCCAGAAAGCTAAGAATAAAAAAAAAACATCTCCTCTGGTTTGAGCATGAATACGCCGTTGACTTCAATTCAACGCAGCACATATGAATCAAGGGCCTACTGTGTGCAGGATGTGACAGAAGGACTGGGCTACAGAGAGATCACTTCAGCCTTTTAAGGGGTCTCCATTCTCCTAGACCTTGTACACAAAAAAGAAAAGCATCTGAAGAAAGAGAGAAAACCAAGGGCCAGGGGAACCTGAGAACGCTTCTCAGAGGAGGGGCTAAGAGTGCCCAGAGGGCAGAGATGGGCGGCTAGCCTTGGGGGATGGTTATGAAAACTCACTTTGGCTGGACCATCGAGTCAGTGTGAAATGCTAAAAGTAGACCGCTGACAGCCTGGAACATCAGGCTGGGAAGCTCAACTTTTTCCATATAGTTAACAAGGAGACATTGAAGTTTTTTTCAGCTAGGGTGACGGCTGTCACTCAAGGAACGAATCAAAATGTATGTGTCATCTCTCGGCAATGACACTAAAAAGAAAACTATAAAATGAAATGCAGGGAAGGAGGCACAGAGAAAAGCCAAAGAACAGGTTTTAAGACAGTACTTTACCTGATGGGCATAAATAGTGTCATATATTAATGTCCACATAACTCCAGAGAGATAAAGAGGTAGGCAAACAGACACATCACAAGAGCCCTTGATGGCAGACCATCCAAGCAATGCTCCCCAGTTAAAAGTCAGTCCTAGGATTGATAAAAAATAAGGAAGGGGAAAAAAAAATCACTCAATTTATTTCAGAATTCTAGATATAAATAAGGGCCAAATTAATTACAAGTACACTGTGTTATGCTTTGTATTTTTAAATCAACTTTGAGACCACAGTATTTTACCAAATGTTTGCCAAAAAAACAATAATCACAGAAGGACATACTTCTATCATTGTTGTAAACTTAAAAGAAGAAACAAAATAAAGGTCCTATGTAACTGAAACTCCCAAAACATTAACATAATTTCATTCCATCTGGCCTTACCACTCTGGCTTTTTGTTATGTTTTGCTCCATTTGGGGAAAGCTTAAAGATAATGAGGAGATCACAGAACTAAGGGGAATGACAGAAGAAGGGGACAAAGCAGAAAGGCTGAGAGAAGGTGTTTTGGCTACAGACTTTAGGAAAACGACCAATTTGCATGTAGTCACAATGACCAAAAATTGTCAATAATCCATTATCACACAACATAGGATCTAATTCAAACAACAAACATATAAACGAAGACACAGATGCTCAGGAGATTCTCTCTGTCATCTGATTAATGAACAATGTATGAGTCCTATTCCCACCAAGAAAGGTATCTCAGACTCAGGACCCTCGTCACCCCCAGTCATGGGCATATACCACTTGTCACAGACTTATCAGAGAGCTTGGGCAAAGGAGAAGGCTCTAGTGGCAAGGTAACAAGGAGAGGTAAAGCTCTCTTTTGTCATCTGCCCTTGTCAGCTTCTGTGTAGTGAACAAATTAAGGCTCATTCCCCAAGTGGAGACAGGGAGCCCAATGTCCAAGGGAGTGTTTGCAGAGCAGCAGCCAGATGAAGGAGTTTATATCCAAGGGAGCACATGGAGGTACCCAAAGTTCAGGACCATGATAAAGCCAGGTAGATGACCCTGATATATTCATACCTTAAGCTCTGTCTTGCAAACACATAATCTGACATAATTAGCCACAAGGGTTAGAGGAAGAGAACCACTCAAAAGAAAACAAAGAACTGTGGTCCTTCAATCAAATATAGTAGACAAGGAGAACCTGCAGTGGCCTTACAGAGTGTGCTCTGCTTTGGATTCCACTAGTACTATATTTATTCTACAAAGCACAAGGCAATCTCAATCTTAAAGGAAAAAGTAGAAGGACTTGAAAAAAGTCATTCAAGGCATGAAAGAAAGCAAAATGTTGCTAAAAAGAATATAGGAAGTTATTTCAAAAGGGAAAGAAAAAGGTTGTAAATAATCAGAGGAGAATTTTCGCTTATGTCAGGAGAGTGGAGGAGAAAAAAGTATGTCCCAAAGAAGTGGGAGAAGGAATATTTGGAGCTTCGTAAGAGGCAGAAATCTCATAGAGGGAAGCAGATTCTTGTTCTCCAAGGCATGATGATGCAAATTCTCAGGTGTCATCAGTCAAGGCATGATCCAATAATGATCAAAGAAAAAAGACTTTCTGTTGAGGGAGATACTGACAAAACTAGTAACCATTTGGATATAAACAGTTGAGTTGGTTAGTCTTCCCAAAGGAAAGTATCCAGGATGTGATGGGAAGTCTCCAAATAAAGTTAACTAATCAATAGGTACTTCTAAAGTACTTGCTCTGTGTCACTCTCTTAGGCAGTGGGTCACAAGTACAAAGAATAAATATTATATGAACACAAATTGATAATCATTGCTCTCTTCTTGTGATTCATTTTAAGACAAGGTATGTCTCCAGAGGAATCAGACACTAAAGACTGTGAAGCCTTATGCAAAAAAACTGAAGATCTCATGGACACCAGCATTGCCCTTCATCACTAATATAAATGGAGGGCAGGGGATTTGAAAGAGAAAGAAATATTTGGGAAAAGAGAAGCTGACTGAGAAGACTGGTCGCTAGGAATGAGATCTGGAATCCTAAAAGTTGATTTTAAGCATGGGAAGGCTGGGATCTTGGCCAGGAATGGAGTATATCTAAAAAGTGTTGGCAAACACAAGGGCTTTGCAGGCACGGAGATCCGTACAGACTGTCAAAGACAGTTGCTATGTTAGTCTGTTTTGCTTGCTTCTGTTTGTTATTAGAACATGGCAGACAGCACCTTTTGAGAAATCACTGTGGTGTTAAAAATAAAAAGCATCAAGATTAAATGAAAAACTATTTTCTTGAAGTCCTGCAGATCTAATCAAGAAGTTTTTAAAGAGAAAAAAAAAACTTTATTATCAATGGATAATAGCTCTAAATGTAAAAGAATTATACCATAAATTATGTGATACAATTTATTAAATTCATGCCATTTTATCCATACATCCCACTGTTAGGTGACTACTCCAAAGAAGCTAAAGATAGAAACTTCTCAAATATACCAAGGTATTTTAAATAAATTTTATTATTAATTTGATTAATTAATATTACCAATTTGTTGTTTCTTAGTATATAAATAATGTCATGTGAATATTATTTATATACTAAGAAACAACAAATATGTTAAGATTTAAATGGAATGATGCTGAGCTAGGTAAGTAGAACCAAGAAAACAGCATGTACAATTAAGACAATAATATAAATGGGATCTGAACTCTGACTAATGATTAATCTATGGTTACAAGCTGACAGTAATAATAATTTCCATTTATACTTTATTTATGGCTCTCATAGTACTTCTCTGACATCAGCAGTATCAATATTATTAACCCTTTCTTTCTTTATTTATTAAAGTTTTTTATTTGCAAAACATATGTATGGGTAATTCTTCAACATTAACCCCTGCAAAGCTTTCTGTTACAAATTTTTCCCCCCAGTCTCCACCCCTCCCCTAGATGGCAGGAAGTCTACTACATTTAATCCTTACTTTAGGGTGAACTAAGGTTTAGAGATAAAATGACTTGTCCATAGTCATATAACTAATAAATGGCAGAGCCACAATATGAACTCCTAAGTCCAGAGTCCAGGAACTTTGACACTAACTTACATTAGAAAATGACTAAGCCATCCCAGAGTAATGGTTTATTCCGGGAGAGAAGGGGGAAATACAAATGGAAAGATATCGAAAATGTCCTATGCAGTGTATTCATGTAGAATTCTCCAAAGAAAGCCCTCTATTTACAAGGCTAAAAGACACAAACATACTTCCTGCCCTAAACTGCTTGTGTCTTAAATCCTACCAGTGTAGCTTTGCAAGTCGCCTCTGTTTTCTTGCCTAAGAATGGGCCACTGAAGAAGGGATTCCTATGAGGGGTCCTGACCTTCATACCTGGACTATATAAAAGTGGCGAGATCCATCTGGGAATACATGATAATAGTTGTCCTAATTTTCCTTTTCTCCAAGATGGCTACCTTAAGGAAGAAATATAAAATCTACTGAAGAAAGTGAGTTCAAATCTGTGATTCTCCCTCCCCACAATATATTCTAATATTTTGAATTTTTTAAAAATTCCATTTAAAAAATTGGGTGCACGGGGCAGCTAGGTGGTGCAGTGCATAGAGCACCAGCCCTGCAGTCAGGAGGACCTGAGTTCAAATCTGGTCTCAGACACTTAACATGCCCTAGCTGTGTGACCCTGGGCAAGTCACTTAACCCCAATTGCCTCAGCAAAAAGCCAAAAAAAAAAAAAAAAAATTGGGTGCACCAAGAATCAGATATTTTTGACTTTGGTAAGTCCTATGAACCTCTTTTCTGAATAACTTTTTTTTTTTTTTGCTGAGGCAATTGGGGTCAAGTGACTTGTCTGGGATCACACAGCTAGTAAATAAGTGTCTGAGGCTGCATTTGAATTCAGGTCCTCCTGACTTCAGGACCAGTTTTCCATCCACTGAGCCATCTAGGTGCCCCCAGAATAACGTTTTTAAGTGTACAAATTAAAATATATTTTGCGTTACAAAATAAACCAATTACGCTGAAATACATTTATTAAATTGTAAACAT
The DNA here is from genome assembly GCA_023553655.1 of Myrmecobius fasciatus. NCBI lineage: Eukaryota > Metazoa > Chordata > Mammalia > Dasyuromorphia > Myrmecobiidae > Myrmecobius > Myrmecobius fasciatus. Next base: position 12,178 of record JAJPUD010004768.1, on the reverse strand, counting down.
TAAAAAAAACAAGTTTACATACTCTTAAGTCAAAAATCCCTGACTATTGGTGCACCCAAATTTGAGAAAACAATGATTAAGAATCCCTGGGTGTTTTTAAATATTTAACAAATCTTATAAATCACTCTTTAAAAAAACAAACAAAAAAATCCTTATGTTTAAAAAATACTTTGCCTTTAGTTTGGGGCAATTTTCTTATCTTTGGATCCATTGTAAATTCCACAATGGAATATTTAGACAACTTGGTAGAAGAGAGTTAGAGGATTTGGATTCAAATCCTGTCTATGCCACTTGCTACTTGAGTGGCCTTGACAAGTTACTCAACTTTTCTAGGGCTCAGTTTCTTCATATATAAAATGAAGGGGTAGAACTAGATGACCTCTACATCTCTTCCAGCTCTAATTAAATCTATGACCTTAGGATCCTATGTAAGATGCACTGTAAGAAATGACAAAAAAGATGGATACAGAGAAAGCTTGAAGGAGTTATATGAATAGATACAAAAATAAGCAGAACCAGAAAAACAGTATACAAGAGGACCACCATAATGTGAAGGAAAGCAACTCTGAAAGTCTACAGAATTCAGACCTACACAACTAAGTGAAGACTTCAGAAGATATGTGATGAAACATATGAACCAACTCTTATTCAGGAGGAAGACTAAAGAGCCAGAATGATTTGTGTTTTCAGATGTGGCCAAAGTATTAATTGGTTTTACTCAACTATAGCTGCTCTTTATGAGGGAAGGCTTCTCCTTGTAGAGTTGGGGATGAGTTAGTAGTTTGTGTAGTGTGTAGAAAGAAGAAAAGAAGAGAAGGAGAGAGACAGAGGGACAGAGAAAGGAAAGAGGAGGAAAAGAAGAAAAAAAGGAAGGAGGAAAGAAGAAAAAGAAGCAAAGAAAAGGAAGGAAAAAAGAAAGAAAAGCAAAGGAAGGAAATAGCATCAGTAAAACATTTTTAAAAGACAATGGGTAATAACATAGTAATTTCAAGCTCACCCAATGCTAACTGTGGCCAATAAGTAATCCTTTTCATCAGAGGATAAATGACCACCAAAGACAATGATGCAGCTCCCAGTGCTATACTGAAATGAAAAGAAAATTAAAATATGCATCATCTGATACAACTTCTTAAAAACGGATAAATACTATAATGAACTTATAGGTAGTAAGAGTAGCAATCATGAGACAACACACCAAAATTTCCTTTTTAAATTTGATCTTCAAGTATGTGAAATGTTCCTTCTAGTTCCCAAATTTTCCTGGAGCACTGGAGGTGACAGAAAATGACACTAAAGAGTGTGAAAACCAAACAGTTTTCTTCCTCCCCCCCCCATTTATTCACCCTGGCTGAACATAAGCCAAACTCAAATTTATAGTAACTGAGAAATTTGTAAAAAGGAATCAAAAGGAATTCATCTCTAAATAGGCAGCTGGTGGAACAGCACTTAGAGCACCAGGTCTAGATTGGGAAAAAACTGAGTTCAAATCCTGCATCAGACACATATTCTGAGTGACTTTGGGCGCATCACTTAACTTGAGCCTTCCTCAGTTTCCTAAATTACAAAATAGGATAATAAAACTATTTTTCTCCTACCAGTTGTTTTAAGATCAAAATATATAATATTTATAAAGCACTTAGCACAGAATGTGGCATGTAGTAGATACTAGATAAAGTATTAACTACTACTGTTATTATAACATCATAGCAAGGATTCTTAACTGGGGACCACAGATCATCCAGGAGATCATGGACAGATTTCAAGGAGTCTGTGAACCTAAATGGGGGAAAATGACACCTTTATCTTCATTTGATTTCCTCTGTCATCCTATGTGTTTTATTTTTTGCCTTTTAAAACATGATTCTGATTTATGGGGGATTTAAATGATCCAGGAAGCACATATTCTAAGACATCAGAAATCTGAATATTGTAATACTATCCTTTAGTACTATCTTTTAATATAGGGCAATTTAAGGCTGAGTTAAGTCTGCTTAGAACTCTGAGACAAAGATAATGAAATAATTACTTTTTCTTGAAGTTATGAGACAGTTGTTCATTTTGAATAGGGCAATCTGTAAAATATTGGAAAGATACGAACACTAGAAATGTAATATGATTGTGGGAAAAATGTAATTCACATTTATGAACAATGAATGAGCATCGAATCATTAGTCACAAGGAAAAGTATAGTCATTTACAAAGAGAAGCCAGGAAAACAATAAGAAAGAGAGGTAAGAAGACAGATGTCAGGACTCTTATCAGCTAAACTTGAAATATGGAAGTGATGGATACTACAGTGGTTGTTGAGGATAATTCCAGCTGAGCAGAAAAACATCTTGGAAACAGAGAATTAGAGAAAATCACCTAGCAGACTGATTAGTTTGCTTGAGACATCATGCTCAGTAAAGCATAGCACGGAACAACTTGGCTTAGCAATTAAAGTATCTGTTTAATAGAAAAGCTATGCTCATAAAAGAAGTTTTATGGAGAGTGAATTCACCAGAAGGAGGACACCAAAATTTATACTGCAGTGTTTTGAATTACCCCAAGAACACGAACTTTCCTCAAAACAAAAGATAAAAGTGACATAAAAGATAAAATAAATACTTTAAATTACCTAACATTTAAAAAAAAACTTTTATAAGAACAAAATCAATTCAACCTGAATAAGAAGAAAATCTGTTGAATGGGAAAAATTTTAACAGAAAAATTCTGACAAAACCCTAAGACTTATATGGAATGTATACACATATATCATGGAACTATTCCTTGAGATCAATTCTGTTTTTATCAGTTCTTTAAACATTAACTTTGAAGTTTCACTGGTATACCATTAAAACTGTACATAAATTTAGGTAGTATTATTTCTATTATATTAGTATTGGCATGGTCCAATAAAGAATGACTAGCTCTTCAATTACTTAAGTTTTCATTTTGTTTCTACAAAGGTTGCATGGTAGTTATATTATTGTTAAGTCCCTAATATGTTTGGTAGGTTGACTTTTGGGTACTTTATGTGTCCTGTAGTTATTTAATTAATTAATCTCTCTCTCTCTCCTTCCTTCCTTCTCCCTCTTCCTCTCCCTTGCTTTTTTTCCTTGTCTAATTGCTATAGCAAACATTTCTAACTATATCAAATAACCATAAAGACTATGAAATGTTATGACTTTACCTCTCACTTTACCTGACATCATTTTCAGGGAGAACAATAATATCTGTACACTGGCTATGTGGCCAATAAACCAGTTAGGGACAGAAATAAACTAGTTTTATGTCTATTTTTCAAATTTAAAATAATGAGTTTTTCATTCATATTAGAAAAAGCATATGAAATGTACCTGTAATAATTCAGACACAGGAGTACACACAGTGCCAAGCTCAGCTGTCCTCCAAGGAAAACCAAAGATTGAAAAGTTGAAATATCTCCAGCAGCTATTGGTCGATTTGCTGTTCTTGTAACCTTCACACAGAAAAATCAGATTCTTTACTAAAAGCCTCATGCAAATACTTGAGAAATGGCCAAGAACCAGTAATTCAGATTTGAATAAGCTTGGAGAAAATACAATTAGGAAACAGAAAAAAAAATTAAACAATCCTCCATTCCTCCCTTTTTAAAGATAAAATTGTACTTTAGATGCTCACTCTATAAAGCAAGGGATAGAAAGTGAGTTAAGGATACTGGGGAGACTTGGATGTAGAAAGATTTAATGAAATTTTGAATTTAACTGCTATTATACCACTAGATTTTGGAGCCCAGCATGCATAAAACTAGCATTATAATAATGACCCGTAAAAGGACAAAGGCGAGTGAAGAAGATATTGTGATGTGAATATGCAACAGGAGAATTTCTATAAGGCTACCTGGGGATAATCTCAAAGTCTAAATACAATAACTCAAATTTATACCCAGGGAGTGGTTGCAAAGTGACTGTAAATGTAAAAAGAGACACATGTTATGTTGGGCAAAAAGAATTTAGCCTGTTTTTAATCCTACAAAATGAAAAAAAAATTTAAATTATTCTTCCCAATGTAACCAAAACCAGAAAATGTATCCACAGTAATATCACCAGTGGCTCACTAACTATTTTTTTTTTCTGAGTTAGCAAACAGTTTATCTAAAGTTGGTCAGTTATAATGACCCTCTTGAATCAAATGCCCAAAATGGATCCTTTGCTTGTCCTTGGGTTAAACCTTTAACTTAGAAACAGGAATAATCATTATCATCATGTCTTTAAGTATGACTTCGGTGACATGTAAATCTAGCAAAGTTCAAAAGGGAAATGTTTTTGTAAAATGTGAAAAAATTGTTTACTCAGGTTTTTATACCATCAAATGATAGACCTGAAAATGAAAAATAAAGAGAAACTGCACTTTAAATACTTATCTCAATATTTATAGTTTTAATATTTATACAATAGTCATGCAGATATGAATGAAGTCCATGTGAAACAAATATATACCCTAATGCGAATTTTTGCTTTTAATGTGGAGAAGCCAATAAGGGACTATTCTATTTTGAATCTGATTCTCACTGCATTCCAATCCTCACTAACTGGAAGGAGCTTGTTGTTACATTGGAAATGATGGGAATCTTGGAAGAAGGTGACCACTCCATCTTAGGATTTATGATAAAGGAGAGAAAAATGGGGCATATCTCTCTCTTTGATTTTGGGAAAGTAGATTTTATTGGATTCTAAAGAAGAAGATGGAATAAAATGGTTTTGGGAAAAGTAATACCAGAAGAGATAAGTGATGTTCAAGAATGAACATAAAAAGAAATGATTTAATGAAAAGGAAAAACGGAATTTGTCTGAAGACCCTCATGTGAATGCACCAATCAACTTAAATTTTTTTTGGGGGGGAGCAAGGCAATTGGGGTTAAATGACTTACCCAGGGTCACAATAGCTAGTAAGTGTTAAGTGCCTGAGGCCAAATTTGGAATCAGATTCTCCTGACTTTAAGGCCAGTTCCATCTAGCAGCCCCCCAACTTAGATTTTAAAAAGAGAGTTTGGACAAAAGACTAGGATCATGAGAACATGGCATGGTCCTGTAAAAAGAATGATGGGAATGCTAAAGGTCAAAACATGGCGAGGTTGTTGAGGGAAGCGTGGAATGATAAAAAGGGCTTTTTCACTCATACTGAGAGAAAAAGACAGGATTAAAGAAGAAGCAGGACTGTTACTTGGGATGGATGGGACGATGATATCTGTCAAAAGAGAAGGCAAAGTTGACTGACTATTGTTTTATTTGTTTTCTCTGCAAAGGAGAAAGGTCTTGACACCAGGAATGACAGAACAAAAATGGATAACAGGATGACTTATCTGGATGGCCACGACAAATTAGGTAACTGGAGGAGAGGCTAAGTCATCTGGTTCAGGTGAACTACGGTCTCAGGTCTTGAAAGAACTGTGACATGGGAATGCAAAGTCACTGCCAGTGATATTTGAAATGGGAAATGGGAGGGATGTATCATGAGAGCAGAAAGGGCAAATGTCCTGATTCCCAAAAAGAGAAGTAAACAGAGGCTGCAAACTGGGGCCAATAAACTTTCGATTTCTGGAAAGATTTTGAGAAAGGATCATTATAGAGATGACATCTAGAAAGTGATTACAAGGGGCCAACATGGCTTCATCAAGTCATGCAAAACTAATCTCATTTCCTTCTTGACAGTATCACTAAACTCGAAGATGAGGGACATGCTGGATATTTAATTCCCTTAGATTTTAGCAAAGATTTTAGTGAAGTTTCTCAGACTATTCTTTTGGGGATGATGCAGAGATATGGATCACAAAGGTGGTGTCAAATTCAAAGAGAAAGGGATTTCTTCAGTTCTCATGTTGACTTAGGACACCACAAAATAACATTACCTAGGTTGTACTGTATTTTTGTTTATTTTGTGAAACATTTCCCAATTACATTTTCATCTTGTTTGGGATGCAAGGGGGAGTTTTGCCTTGAGCTTGATAACTCTGGATTAGTAAATAATATAGTTCGATAAATCCAGTTCTGGTTGAACTGGAATGTGGCAGGAGGATCTGTGCTTGGCTCTCTGCTGTTTAACCATTTTATCAACAAATCAAATAAAGACATAGATAGTATGTCCATTGTACTTGTAAGGGAGAGTTAACACAGTGAATAACAGAGTCAAGACCCCAAAAAGATCTCGAAGGGTTATAGCACTGGGCTGAATCTAATAGGATGAAGTTAAATAAAAGTCTTACACCTAACACACATACAAAAAAGCCCTAACAAATAGAAGATGGGGAGACGCAGATAGAAAACAATTGTTTTGAGAAGAGCTTGGGGGTTTTCGCAATCTCCAAACTCAATAGGAGTTATCATGTGACACAGCAGCCAAAGCACTGACCACAACTTTGGGCTGCACTGGCAAGGGCCATCTCATTGGACTCTGCCCCGCTGCCAAGGAAGGACATGGCTAAGCTGAAGAATGTGGCCAGAGAAGGGCAACCAGGATGGCGAAGGGCCTCATGAGGATCAGCTAAGGAGCCAGGGATATTTGATGTAGAGGAAAGACAAGTCTTGGGGACACGACATTGGATGCAGGAAGGAGGGTTAGTCTAGCTCAGCTCGGCCCTGGAGGGAAGAAGCGGAAACAATGGAAGAGGCAAAGACACAAACTGAAGCTCAGTGCCTACTCACACCTCCTCCATCGAGCTGCTTAACGCCAAGGAACTTGCTCAAGGGGCAGCACCTATTCCTTAAGGATCTTCAGGCAGAGACTGCATGACCACTTCTCAGATATGTTAAAGTGGATGGGTTGGCCCCTGAGGTCCCTTCCAATTCTCATATTAACAAAACAACTCTTTGTATAGATACAAACAGATTCGTGATTTCTTATATAATCTCCTTTTTTTTTCATTGTACACGGAAATGTTCAGACTTGTTGATATTTGTAAGATCAGATTAACAAAAAATCAACATTAAAGTTTTAGAGAGAAAAAAGGTACATGGACACAACTGTCTTGTGGGCAAATATATATGATTTAATAGTTTTGCTCTTCTATAAGGACAAAATTCAATTCTTCCCAACTTAATCATGAACATTTGCAGGCTTAAAAAAAAAAATCAAAGAAAATATTATAATTTGGTTTTGTGATTTTACAATTGTATTAGTCAAGATCAAGTCAAACACTTTAATCTCTTAAAAATCTGGAACAAAACCAATTTAAATAGAAAAGTCCCTTCAAGCTCTAATTTTTTTTAATTAATTAAAGCTTTTTATTTGCATAACATATGTATGGGTAGTTCTTCAACATAGATCTTTACAAAGCTTTCTGTTACAAATTATCCCCCCAGTCCCCTCCCCTCCCCTAGATGGCAGAAGTCTACTACATGTTAATTATATTAAAATACTTGACAAGTAGAATATATGTATACATAATTCCATACTTATCTTGCTGTGCAAGAATAATCGTATCTACATGAACAAAAAAATCTGAGAAAGGGAACCCAATGCAAACAAACATCAATAGAGAACATGAAAAGGTTATGTTGTGGTCCACATTTCACATCCCTCTCTCTGGGTGTATATGGCTTTCTTCACTGAACAATTGGAACTGGTTTGAAATATTTCATTGTTGAAGAGAGCCATGTCCATCAGAATTGATCATCATATAGTCTTGTTGTTGCCGTGTATAATGATCTCCTGGTTCTACTCATTTCACTCAGCATCAGCTCAGGCAAGTCTCTCCAGGCCTCTCTGAAATCGTCCTGCTGGTCGTTTCTTACAGAACAATAATATTCCATAACATTCATATACCATAATTTATTCAGCCACTCTCCAATTGATGGGCATCCATTCAGTTTCCAGTTTCTAGCCACTACAAAAAGGGCTGCCACAAACATTCTTGCACATGTGGGTCCCTTTCCCTCCTCTAAGATCTCTTTGGGATATAGGCCCAATAGAAACACTGCTGGGTCAAAGGGTATGCACAGTTTGATAACTTTTTGAAAATAGTTCCAAATTGCTCTCCAGAATGGTTGGATCCGTTCACAGTTCCACCAACAATGTATTGTGTCCCAGCTTTCCCACATCTCCAACCTTCATCGTTATCTTTTCCTGTCATTTTAACCAATCTGACAAGTGTGTAGTGGTACCTCAGAGTTGTCTTAATTTGCATGTCTCTGATCAACAGTGATTTGGAGCACCTTTTCATATGACTAGAAATGGTTTTAATTTCATCATCTGAAAATTGTCTGTTCACATCCCTTGACCATTTATCTATTGAAGAGTGCAAGCTCTAATTTTTAAGATACTATGTTTTAATAAACCTTGATGCCTCTTATGAAGGAAATGCAAGACATTATTAGAAATAATTTTAAATAGAAAAAGAAGCCATACTTTTCATTAGGAATTTTTTTAAATAGTCAAAATTTGTGCAAGAAAAGATATAAATGACAGGTATTCACAGATAATACTGTTCCATGCTCAGCATTTTTTGTAATAGCCAAAAGGTTGAAGATTTGGGGAGATTTCCTGAGTCAAAAATAAGAGCATGTTGAGGAAAAGTACTAAAAAAAGTCACTAAGACTAGTTTCTGAATTTTATATGAAAAAACACATCAAAACACTGATCTTTTCTGAACATTTTTAGAAAAAAAGAAAGAAAAAGAAAACAAATTTTGGCTGATTTTTTATCAGATTAGAGAGAAGGAAAAGATGTCTTAAAATATTTCATTTTTGGACCACAACATAACATTTTCATGCTCTCTATTGACGTTTGCTTGCATTATGTTTCCTTTCTCTGATTTTTTTTCTTGTGTATACGATTTTTCTTGCACAAAAATGATGTGTGGAAATATGTATACATATATTCGATTTGTCAAGTATTTTAACATAATTAACATGTAGTGGATATCCTGCTATCTAGGGGAGGGGTGGAGAGTAGGGGGGAAAAATTTGTAACAGAAAGCTTTGTAAGGGTTAATGTTGAAGAATTACCCATACATAGATTTTGCAAATAAAAAGTTTTAATTAAAAAAAAATTTCACTTTTAAGTGTTTCCTTTTTCATGCAAAGCTGGGGTTCTGAAGTCATTCTGTAATTATAGCATTATTGAATATTCTACATATATAAATTGCTTGATAACAATCTATAAATGAAATAAACTATTACTATTATTGTAATATTTAGCAAGTTTTTTTTTTTTTACCTTTTTATCATAGTTCTGATCCCACATATCATTAATTGTACAGCCGGCTCCCCGCATCAAAATAGCTCCAGTGCCAAAAAGGGATAACATATGCCAGTCTGGAAAACAGCCTGGCTCTGCTGCCAAGCCAATACTCCAGGTACATGGCAAATATAACAACCAGGTCCCTAAAACAAATTAGAGGCAAAAATTATAATTAAAATTAATAATTACATTAGTCTGATACTTTGCATTGACTGTGGTTTCACTATTGTGGGAACTTCCTCCAGTATGATGACAGAAGCATTTTTAATAATGTATCAAATAATACCAGTGACAATGGACATCATAGCTTTAACTTTGGTCTTCTAATTAGAAATAATGCCAGCTCGTGGTTTTAGACAGATACTGTTTATCAAAATAAGGAAAGGTCTATTTTAATTGTTAATAATTTCCCTTTTGATACAAATGGGTGTTTTATTGTAAATGGAGTTTTCTATTTTTACGGGCATATCTCCTACATGCCAGTTACATGAATTTTTTGGTTTCCTAGTGCATATAAAAGTCAAGTTCATATTATTTATACTAGGATTTATACCCTGAATACTTTGTAATCCTGAACCTGAATTACTGGATTGTCCTGAATTAGCCTGGTCCAGCACATGCTGTATACTCTTTTTTATTTCAGGCATGCAAATATAACTCCCCAAAGACAGGCGCTCAAAAAAATTCCTTTTCCAAAGTCAATTAACAAGTAAGAAACAAGATAGCTCACTTGACAAAAGAATAATTCAGTCTGTTGAATACAATATGCTTTTTAAAATTAAAATTCCCCAAAAAAACCCTCAAGCATTTTTTTCTCTCCTTCCCACTCCTCCCTGGGGAGAGAAAAGAAAAAAACAAAACTTCTATAATAAATATACATAGTCAAACAAAGCAAATATCCATATTGACCATCCTAAATTAGGTTACTATATGTTTTTATGATTAGCTTTATGAGGCTGGCCTCACTCTAACTTTTTTTGAATTTCTTTTGGCTTCGGAGAGTCTTCGCTGGTCTCCATGGCAATAAAACTCGCCTAGCAGTAATATGAAAGGAAAATTGATAATTATTAACAAAATAATTAGGATAGATGACTACTGAGGACCTTTATAACTTATTCTAATATTTCATTTTTAATAATAATAGCTCACATTACCAATTATAAACTGTTTTGAAATACTTTCTGCAAAATAACCAGGTGATGTAACTAGCCCACCAATTATTATCCCTATTTTGTAGGTTAAAGAAGCAACACTGAGATATTAAGTGACTTTCTCCAAGTTTCATGGCAAGTAAAACACCAAACTCCAAAGTCCTTAGGATTCTTTCCACACCTGTCTCTCTCCTTATGTAAGTCTTTGCCATAAAAAACATGTTCAAGTGAACTACAAATAACTAAAAGTAAACATTTTAGCTAGGTTCTTTACACAGCTTCATGGAGGAAATGAAGATATACAGAAAGCTCCACAGAAGTATCCTCATTAGTCTGACTGGGTCTACCAGTGCTGTGAAAAGCCATTTGGAGAGTCCCAGCTTTCCTGGAGGGTGGAGACTGGCTTATGTCCAGCCTTGCCCCTGTCTCCATCCTCTAGCCGACTGTCCGGCTACTTCAGAAGCTCCCAGGGTGCCCATTGCATCTGGAACAAAATGCAGACTCTTGCTTGGGGTATTTGAAGCCCTTCACAATCTGACCCCAGCCCACTTTTCCAGGCACAGAATGAACAAAAGTACACATTTTAACTCAATGTGGCTCCCTTCCACCTCTGAATTGGCTAGGGCAGAAAGACTAAGTAGAAAGGCAGTAGAAATTCTGTTGAACCCCCAGGAGACTAACTACTACCCATGTTCTAGGCAGCAAGGAAGCCATGGCAGTGGTTCAAGCTCTGGTCCTCAGGACTAACGAAATCCTGAGGCAGCTTCTCTGATCTTTAAAAGAAAACCAGTCCAGGTGATTTCATACCAGGCCAAGCATACGTCATCCCCATCATGCTCCAGCCTGGCCAAACAAGCAGCTCCCCGGACATAACATCCCATCTTGTACCTCTGCACAGGTACATTTCTTTTCTGAAGTACCCTTCCTCCTCACCTACACTTCTGGGAACCCCCAGCTCTCTTGGAGGAGCAGCTCAAGGATTATTTCCTTCCAAAGCCTTTCTTGATTTTCCAGTTATTAATCTCCCCCCCCCAAAACACAGAAGATTTATTTCTGATATAGTCTGCATTTAATTACATGTGAATATGTTGCAAAGCTCCTCAAGGGCAGGGGCTATCTCACTTTTGTGTTTGTAATCCCCTCACCTAGCTGGATAACTAGCACAGAACAGATTTAGGAAATGCTTACTGACTGATTCATTTATTCTGGTTTATTTGGACACAACACCACGTGGAGACATCTGAACTAATGTTCCCCTTAATGTGCTGTTTCTCTCCCTAGACCTATCTCCCTAAGCTGGTCTCCACCATAGAGTGAAGTGGACCTTCCAAGCTGCAGGCTTCCCCCTCCAGGTACAATTACACCCATGACATAACAACCCTGGGAGGCAGCTGCCATTGTTACCCTTATTTTATAGATCAGGAAACTGAGACAGATAAAAATTAAGCGACTTGACCAGGTTTACAGTGTTTGTCAATATCTGAGACTGGGGTTAGGGTTAGGGTAGATATGGATTTGTACATATACAAATATGTAGCTTGTGTTCTAATAATTCTAAATAATTCTAATAGGATTTCTAAAATGTTATAAAGCTTAAGAATGACTTTGAGCAAAAAAAAAGTCAAAGACTATTAAAAATACCCAAATTAACTACAAAGGATATACAGACACCATCTGTACCCAAAGAAATAATTGATAAATGTATGTATAGAATAATTTTACAGATATGTATGTATGTATGTATGTATTTATGTGTGTACACATACACACCCCTATTTATATCTAATGGTAGCCATCTCTGAGGGCGAGAGGAATAAGAAAGAAAAAAA